>CAUYTI010164427.1:0-35503 GCA_963575145.1 Galago senegalensis
TCCGCCTCCCAAGTAGCTGGGACCACAGGCGCCCGCCACAATGCCCGGCTATTTTTTGGTTGCAGCCATCATTGTTGTTTGGCAGGTCCGGGCTGGGGATTCGAACCTGCCACCTTAGGTGTACGTGGCTGGCGCCTTAGCCGGTTGAGCTATAGGCGCCGAGCCGATTGTGCGGGTTTTGATGCCCAAAGAGGTGGGCCCACTGAGAGGGGAGAAGCAAAGATAGAGTCAACAGTTCATCCATCCATCAGTCCACCTACCTTTCAACTCACCCATCTACTCTTCCGTCGTCCAGCTAGATTGTACGTGGTCGTTGAATGCCAGTCTCTGGACATTAGATTGAAGTTATCTATTATATCAGCCGCCAAGGAGAGGAGGTTCATTTGGATGAACCACTCAAGGGCATGGTAAAAGCTAGCTAGAATTTAAGCAGGCATAACCTCCAGATCCAGGAGTAATGGTGTCCAGGCACTTCAGGAAGGGACCTCTCAGCTTCGTCCTGCCGGTTTTAGAGAGAACTGAGGACCAGATGGGACACCGCTATTCTCATGAGCAAATCACCTGAATTATGTACTTATTAACCCAGTTTATGTATGGTGCAGGGCAGCAGATGGAATCATCTGGATTGGCTGTTCTCCAAAGTCAAAAGTTCTTAAAGGAGAGAGAACCCAGTCAGGCTCTCTGGCATCACTGTTGGGTTCAAATATTTCTTGAATGGCTATATAATGTGGGAGGCAGTGACTTTCATGTGCTCCTGCCTTGGAGTCTGAGATGCCAAGTAGCTCTGCAAGGTCAAAGCCAAGCCTGTGGTGGCAAGGGAGCCAGGCCTTGTTGAGGAGCTCTGCTTTTCACTCTGTCCTTGCCTCTGCACCGCCCTCTCCACCCCGACCAAGGCCACACTTGATTTCTCTCTGTGCTCACAGTATCTGAAACTCAGTAGATACTCAGTAACAGCTGTGCAATGGGTAAGTGGGCAAATCCATTAGTTAGCAGATAATTTACTGAGTACCTACTACGTGCCAGGTATTATCCCAGCTGAGGGCACCCCAGTAGATACATAGATGAATGAATGAGTGAGTGACTGTTTATCCATGCCACATCACTTATTTCACTAGATGTTGCTGATTGGAGATTCTTTGTGAATGGGGAAAGTAGCACCTATCTAGCCGTATCTAGTAGATGAGACAAATGCTCCATCATCATGGATCTTGGTTTGGTGCTCAGTGCATTTCAAAGACACAGAAGTGAGTCACACATCTCAGTTTTTATGCTACTGCTGTTATTCCCTGAGAGGCTGTGACAAGTCATGCTTCCAGGTGCCAACGGGTGGGGGTGTCTTGTGGCCAAAACCCAGTGAGTGTTTCTGGGAAAAGGGGGGGAAGAGAGGCCAGTACCTTCTGAGGAGCCAAGGATGGTGGAGAATTCTAGCTACTGTTTATTGAGTACTTGCTGTATGCCAGGGTACGTGCGGTATATGCTGATCTCTCTGAGTTCTCCACTCACCGGTGGGGCACATTCTTTACTTTGCACTGTTTTACAGACAAAGAATTAAGGACCTAGGAGCTGATGTGACTCACCCAAGGCCATGTGGAGAGAAAGTAAGGGAGCCAGGATTTGGCTTCTGGTCTGTTTGGCTCTGAAGCCTGAGTCTTAACCACTTGGCTTCACTGCCGTGAAGAGAGCAGGGGGATAGCAGGGGGTTCCTGCAGGCTGGAGCCTGCATGCTGTCTTGGCCTCAGTGCTGTCTTGGCCTCAGTGCCGTCTTGTCCTCGCGGGTGGAGCTGTCACTGGTGACTTTAGGCAGAACTACCCCGCCAGGCTCCCTATTTCCTGCCTGCTGAGAAGGCTGTCCGGCCACGCAAATCATGTCTGCCCACACCCACTATGGATCCTATAAGTTAACACAAATCACTGAATAAAAATTACATATTGCTGTAATTTATAAACGCCACCCTGCCACTTGGAGCTGCAGGGGGAGGTGCTGAGTGCTTGCAGGAAGCTGTCAACAGCTCTCAGCCTGCTGGGTGTGCTGCAGCTCTGCTACAGTGACAGTCACAGCCCTGTTGCTGCCCCCGCCACCTCCTTGGTGGTCAGTAGGAGAACCTGCTTCTCTGGTGGTTTTGAGGGTTGACCCAGTCCTGGCCATTTGTCCTAACGTGCTCTGATTCCCTCCCACATCTGGAGGTCACTCTCGAAATGAGAGACGCTTTTCATGATAAAGCAATAATCATGGCTAACCCTCATTGAGCACTTTCTATTGCCCAGAAGCTGCACTAATTGCTTTACCTCCTTAATTCTCACAACCCCGAGGGGTAGGTGCCTTGTCACCCCCATTTTGTGAAGGTGGAAACAGGCTCCGAGAAGTCAAGCAACTCATTCAAAGTCACCCAGCTAGTCATTTGCAGAAAAGATCCCAAATCTAATTTTGAGTGATTTAAACATCTGTCTCTTCATGTAGGAAAATGGTTTCCAAATGGCTCTGAGCCATGCTGTGGGCCTGCCCCAGACCTGCCTTGTCCCTCTAAGACCCACACGAGAGAGATGATTCAGGGGAGCAGAGAGCAGTTGACTCAAGAGGAGCCATGACTGGAGAGGACAAACCCGGGCCAACTTCCCATGCACACACAGGCCTTTGAGCATGGAACCGTTTGTGTGTTCACATGTGTGTCCTCGCGTGCGTTGGAGATTTTGCGCATGGCCTGTGCTCAAAGTTGTGTGTGTGTCTTCTGCATTTGTGTGCATCCCCTGCAGACGTGGCTGGCTGCTTTTGTGTTCCTTTCCCCAAGTATTAGCATATGCATGTTCATGCTAATGTGCACGAAGCCTGTGCCTGATGTTTATTAGTACTGTCTTCCAGGCACGACTGTAAGCACTTTCCAGGTGTCAGCTAATTTCATCCTCACAACAATCCTATGAGGCAAGTGCTATTAATATCCCCAAATCATAGACGAGGAGAATGAGGCACAGCGAGGGTACCAAGCTGCCCAAGGGTCCCTTCTTGGGATCACAGAGCTTGTTTCCTTTTTCATGTCCACCCTCCCCTCTTTTTGGTCCATGGGGGTTTAGGTCTTGGTTCCCCACCTTCCCAACAACTAGGTTGGGCATGGGACCTGGCCATGGAAAATCTGTGTCACCACGAGTGGCTCAAGCAGCTGAACCAGGGAGCTGATGAGAAGCACCTGGGGGTATTTCAGTGCCTCCCAAAGTGTGGCCTGCAGGTCACAGCAGAATCAGAATCTCTGCAGCTGGGACCCAGAAATTTGTGCTTTCATGTGCCCTGAGGGTGACCCTGGTGCACTTAAGAACCTAGGTCCTGATGCCACTGGGCCTGGTTTGGAGTTGGACATCCAGCCCTGCCACTCCTTAGCTATAGGCAAGTTATTTGAGCTTTCTATGCCTCCATCTCCTCTTCCATGAAATGGAACATTAAGTGGGTTAATACATCCAAAGTGCTTAGAGCAGTCTCTGGCACATGACTAGTTGCGGGCGGGAGGGCTCCCTGTCACTGGGACTGTGCAGGGATTGGGTGAGGACCTGATCCTGCCCATTGAATATCAGTCCTGGGACTTTTGCTGGGACTATTAGGAAAAAAAATGCCTCTTTCTGCTGGGACAGCGTGTAAACCTGGAGCTGCTAATGTCCACTTGCCACCTTAGGGGAGAGGATGCCTGGGAATAAAGCAACAGAGAAGGAAGTAAAGGGGAGAGGGGTCCCTGGGGACATTTTCGAAGCTCCTGGACCCTTGTCTGCAGCTGCCACTGGGCTTGTCAATTTCATGAGCAAATACATTTCATTTTAGTTTAAGCAGCTTGGAGTAGGGCTCCTGTCATTTGCATGTGAACCACTCCCTTTAAGCACCTCATCTGACTTCAGTATTTGACTTCAGGATGATGGTGAGAGAGTCCAAGGCCAGCCTGGGAGGTGAGGCAATGCTTGAATTCCTCACCTCCCAGTCTGTCTCCTTTTTGCCCTGACCAGGTGACCCCAGACCTCATCTGCCAGCTCAACCAGTCGGTTCTCTGAGGTGGGCATCGCAGGCTGACACTGGAAGGTGCTGCTGCATTTCTTTGCCAGCGTCACCGTCTGCCTAGGAGTGGTGGTGGAGCTTCCTCCCAGAACCCAAGTTCCACATCATTCAGTCCCAACGTGAATTCAGGCACTATAGCCAGGTGGGGGCTTTTTGGTGAGGATGCTTGGCCCTTTGAATGCCAGACAGTCCTCTGCCAGGCCCCTCTGTGGCTGCCTCTGGGCTCTGTCACTGGCGATACCAAGGCCCCAACCCAAGCCTGGAGATGGGCTGAGGTCAGAGGCTGGAGCCCATGTGGGCAGTGATTGTGTCCATCTCTTTTTCTTATTCAAGGTGTCCAGCATGTAGCGCAGGTCAAAGGCCATTTCTGCGTGAGTTTTTGTAGCCTGTGGGCCTCTGACCTGCTGCTTCCTTGTCTAGCCTGACTGGCCCTTTCTGCCTTTATTACTGTCCTTCATTTGCCAGACCTCCTGCCCAGCTCCCCTGTCCCCTTCCTCCATTCCCAGCCTCCCTCATCTCCCTATTTCAAGTTCCCACCTTTTTCTCATCTCCAAACTCCCAGACCCCTTTAACCTCCCCCACCTCCTTCCTATCTCTCCCACCTCTCAGTGTCCCCGTGTCTCCCATCTTCTTCCTTCTCTCCAGGGCTCACTGGGTTTCTCCATCCTCGCTGACTCTCCTGCCATCTTCTGGCCCAGTCCTGCCTCGGGCTACAGCCCCACACCTGCCTTCCCTCCCTGTCCCTCTCCTCCAGGTGGCGGGCTGCCAGTCAGGTTGCCATGGGAACCACTGAGCAGCTTAGGAAGCTGCCATAGATCTAATCACCGGCTGTGAGGTTTCAAGGAACAGCTCTTTTTGGTGCTGACAGCCCATTAGGCTGATGCTGAGAGGTGGGGGCAGGGGGACAGGAGCCTGCAAGATGCCAGCCAAGGCAGAGACAGGTCTGGGGCACCTGGGGTGAGGCCAGATCCACCCAGCCCATGCTGTCTATGCCTTACCGGCACTCTCAGACCCTCTGGGATTTTCTGGAAGAGATCATCGATGCTACCTTTATTCCCTCCTTGCTGTCCCATCTCTCACATTCATTGATTATTTACTTGCTCACCAAACCCTTCCTGCAGGTCATGAGCCCCTGAGACCTTCCCAGTACAGTAGGAGAGAGAAACCCTTGCACAGATACCTGCCTGTCCAGGGCAATGGAAACCCCCAGAAGGACAGGAGGGTTATGCTACAGAGAGAGTGAGGGGGTCTGGGAGATACCCTTCACAGGGATCCAGAGGTATAGCTCCAGGAAAAAGGAATTGCTTTTGCCAACCAAGAAGGGGAAGGCCTATTGGATCCTATAAGTTCTGTCCAATAGTACAGAATAATCTTGTTTTCACTTTGGGGGAGGAGTTATAGAGTGGCCTAATTTAGGATGAGCTAAGGAGGGACCTTGCTCCTAAAAATTTAGCCCAAAGTTCAGACCACCCAACCTTCTCAGTATTATGTGGGAGAGGTGCTCCTACCTGCTTACATCCCCTGGCTTATTTTAGTTGTGTCACCTACTGGGCTACATCAGAGCCTTGTAGGCCAGAAGGGTCTGGCAGCTTAGTCTAGTCTTAGATTGTTCCCTGGGTACCAGGCTTTTGGTTTTTCTCATCCAAGCCAGAGAACTGTGTTTGCACATAATTTGCATATATTTGCATGTGGTGTCAGCAGGGCCCAGCATAACATGCAGAAAACACATTTTTTCTCGCCAGGGTGCTTTGCAGCCTGGCTTAGAGCCCAGGTGTGCAAAGACCAGGGCTATACAATTCTTCCCTCCCTTGGCCCTCTGTGCTCCTTGAAGGCACCTTTCCGGCACGGTAGAGCTTAGACAACCAAGTTAGAAGGCCAGGAAAACCATTTCAGCCAGGAATCTGGGATTCTTTTGGTCCTCTCTCAGCTGCATATTTGCCATGTGACTAGGGAAGGTCCCTTTTTCTCTTAATGTCCCTACCAGCCTTTATGTGAGTCTAGAGTTTACCAAATCCTGGTCTGGTGGGAGTTTTAAGGAGACTGGTTTTAACCAAATAATGACACAAATCAGAGTACAATGGCAGCTTTGATAAGTGCTATACAGAGACACATGGTGCCATGTGGAGCCCAGAATTAGTCTGCAAGGTCATGGAAGACTTCCTGGGAGGAAGTGCCCTTCTGCTGAGATGTTATCTAGGTAAAGAGAAACAAGAAGAGCTAGGATGAGCATATGCAAAGGCCCTGGGGTGAGGAGGACCAGGATGTGTGTGTAGAAGGGAGGAAGGCAGTGTAGCTGGGTGGAGAGGTTGGTGAAGTCAGAATAGACAGGAAGGTGGGGCCAACTCTGCAAGACTTTTCTGGCCCCTTATAGAAAGTTGCCTTTAAAGCAGTGATGCCATCATTCTGTAAGCAGTGGGAGTTTCTAAGACATTAACAGAGTGTGAAGAAAGGGGATGCCACCAGGGAGGCTATGGGATCGATCATCCAGGCCAGAGAATGCAAGGACTTGAAGGTAGAGGTGGAGAGAAGGGGAAGAAGATGTGAGACCACCAGGCAGTAACCTAGACCAGGCTTGATCGAGTATGGCAGGAAGGAGCTGCAGACAATGACCTCTAGATTTCTGAACAACCTTTTGGACAGGAAGGTGAGCCATTGACTGAAGTGGTGAACATGGGGCTATAGGAGCCCAGGTTTAGGAGTAAGGAGCAGAAATCGAGTCATGGTCATGTGGACTTTGCATTGACTCACAGGCATCTTAGTGGCAGCTGGGTAGAAGTATCTGGGGCTCAGGGAAGAGGTGGATACGGGTGTTGTGTCATTCCACCCCCAGGGGCATCAGCAGGAGACCCTCCACATCCTGCACCTTCCAGAAACACTGGATTCACTGGATTTCATGTGTATTTAGATTAGTAGTTTAGGTTTTTTCCTAATCTATGGGTAAGCAGAACATTGGGAAATATAATAAGACATTGCCCCTCATTATGTGCATTCAACTTGCATCCTGCATACATGTGGGAACTCCAAGTCAGCAGCTCCCACAGAGGACTTTGAGCCTTGCTCCAGGAGTGACGTGCCTTATGGTTTCCTGTATAGGAACTTTCCAGTTAGGACAAGCACATGCAAACTGGGAGAACCAAAATGGGAAGGGAGGACAAAGGAAAAGGGGATTTGTTATTTGTGATCATCCACTGGATGGCAAAGCTTAGGTTAATTTTTTCCTTTTTTTTATTAGCGGCATACCATTTAATTCTCACAAAAGCAAAGTAGATATCATCGAGGTCATTTTTCAGCTAAGAAAACTAAGGCTCAGAGAAGTTGGACAAAGGGTCCCAAGTTGCCAGGTAGTGCAGGTGGGTGCCGGGGTTCTAACTATGTGCACTCTTGGGGTGCAGAACACCAAGGCTTGTGTTCTTTCCATCGCACCAGCCATAGCTGAAAGCAGAGTTTTAATATGGGGCCCCATTTGGTTTCTTTGAGGACCAGATGCCCCGAGGGCAGAAGGTCCTCACTCATACTTTGTTCCTGCACTGCCCACCCCCAGGAGCCCAGAGCTGCGCTGCTGGCTATTTGGGGGTTTCCCACAGTTCTATTGTCTACAGCCGCCTCCCACCCCTAACTTAGCAGCTTAACTAACTGCTAGCACCCCTAACTAACCAGGCAACCTTGCCCTCCTCACCGTTTCCTGGGAATGCCAAGGGCTTTGTCACCTCAGTACCCAGCAGCAGCGACTTTTAGACTGCCTTGGTCTGCTTTAGCCCTGCCTACCCCCCCACATCCTGGCTTTGGGCACACTCCTTCTTGTCCTTTGTGACCCAGCTCAAGGGGCTCCTCTGCAGACTCCCTAATCCTCTGGACAGATCCAAGCCCTGCCTCTTTTTGACCAGTGGGGTGCCTAAGAGCCCCAAGGCCAGGTTCAAATCCTGACTCCTCCCTTAGGAGCTCTGTGACCCCAGGACAAGTTACTTAACCTCTCTGGATCCTGGTTTGGTCCTCTGTAAAGGGATCATGATGGAACTTACAGGCTCATGGTGAGACCAACCTATGAGGTGACTGAGATGACATTTGGCACATACGGAGCAAAGGATGTTATTTAGTGTCCTGCCCACTGCTTAGTGAGTGTTTATTTACTCGTCTGCCTTCCCCACCAGCCTGGGAGGTCCTTGAGGGCAGAGCCTTTCTGTTTCTGCAGTATTCCCAGTGCCAACCACAGGCCTGGTATAGACGAGGTGTTTCATGCGTGTTTATTGAGCTTTTATTCTATAGATTTTGCTTTCTTTTCCTTGCACTTAACTTTACAAAGGTAACGATGAGATTTGATGCTCAGCTATGCTCTTCCCAGAGCGAGGCCTGCGTGCCAGAGATTCCCAGTGAAGGTTTGTGGTTTGGGTCAGAACCCAGCCTCTGACCCACCAGTGCACCTGCCCTCTCGGGTGTGATGGGCGCATAGTTCTTATTGCCCACGTGTCTTGCCTTCCCTGCCAAGCACAGTATTAAATGGCTGTTCAGCAGCTCAAGCGCACAGATATTCCTTTCAAAATTATTACATTCACCTTTTGTTGGCAGAACATGCCATATTAAATGTCCCAACCTCTTATTGAATGTGGGTGTGTGCTTTCTGCTTCCGCCTAAACAGCAGTATTGAGGCTAAAAGGCCTTGTCAGGGTTCCAAGTGCCTGGCCGGCCAAGTATTGGCCTGACCCAGGGGCCAGTGAGGACTTGATCTGGGGTTAACCTGAGCTGACCTAGGCCAGGCTGTCATCACCATCACATCATTGTCTTCATGACTGACACCAGCTCTGGCATCATCACCATCACCGCCACCATCACCACCATTACCACTATCCCTACCATCCCCACATCCATCACCACTATAACCACCACCAACACCACCATCATCACCATCAACACTGCCACCATCACCACCACGATCACCATTACCATCTACGGGGCCACAGTCGCCACCTCCAGTATCACTGTTATCACCACCATCATGACTACCACAATTTATACTATCAGTTACAAACATTTTATTGAGAACTTTATCTATGACAGATGTAGACCTAAGGACCTTACATGCATAATTTTATTTAGTCTTCAAAATGGCCTTAGCAGCAGATACATTTTTTTAATTCTTATTTTACAGATGAGAAAACTGAAGCTCAGAGAGGTTAAGAAATTTTCCCCACATCACACAGCCAGCAAGGGAAGTTAGTTATTATTATTATTATTATTATTTTTGAGACAGAGTCTCAAGCTGTTCCCCTGCATAGAGTGCTGTGACATCATAGCTCACAGCAACCTCCAACTCTTGAGCTCAAGAGATCCTCTTGCCTCAGTTTTTTTTCTAGTTTTAGTAGAGACCAGGTGTCACTCTTGGTCAGGCGGGTCTCAAACTCATGAGCTGAAGCAATCTACCCTCCTCAGCCTCCCAGAGTGCTGGGATCACAAGCGTGAGCCACCACGCCCGGCTGGAGTTAGTTTTTTTTAAACTCGAGTCAACAGATATTTAGTGAGTGTCCATTAGCACTCAAGATACGATGCTTTCCATTACCAGGGACATAAAAATGAGTGTGTTTCCTGACTGTGGGGTCTAATTCTCTGAGGGAGATCAGGCACATGTAATGAATACAAGGCAGCCTAAAGGTTATCTTTTAAAAGAGAAAAGGCAAACTTCCGGGAGGGCCATGGAATGAAAGATTGTTTGTGGTTAAGACCCATATGTAGGGGCACCCCGTAATACAAACACTTTGATAAAATCTGTCCTAGGCTTTTTGGTCACTTAGGCGTCTTGTCTTTGCGACTGCCCTGGAAGTGTGACCAGCTCAAGGTAACGCTTGGTGTCTCTCTGGGTTCTGGGCCTTGCTGCCTGAGGTTCGCCGCCATCTTGGTTTGCAGCTGGGAGAGTCATAGCTCTTTGAGAAGTGGAGAGAACCGAGGCTCAGAGGAGGGAAGGGACTTGCTGAAGGCAGACAGCAAACTCTTTAAGTTCCCTGACAGCTCAGTCATTGCGTGAGGGCTGGGTGGCCTCTAAGTTGATCAGGAATGGAAGGGGAGGCACCCATTCGAGGACTCTGTCTCCTTAGCGGCGCTGGCTTGGGCAGTAAATGGTGGCGTATGTGATGGTGGTGGGGCCCTGGCCTGCTGCTGCTGCTCCTCCCTTGCTCCCTTCCAAGGGGATCTCAGGCAGCTGGGTGGGCCTAAGCGCCCTTTGTCTCATATTCCCTCAGAGGGGAAGGTCCCAGAGCCCATGGCTGATATCCAGACCTGTCCTCTGAACACTGGCTGGGCAGCATTTGAGTTGGTTGTTCTACCAGAGCAGCAAGACGGCCCCTTTCCTGAGAGGCCGGAGTAGGCAAAACGGAGATTTGAGTGAGTTTAAGACATTTGGTCTGTGTGAGGGAGGCAAGCCCCATCTTTTGGCATTCTCTCAGGACACTGCAGTAAAGCCTTCAACTTGCCTTTGGATGATTTCTGGGTATGAGACTCATGTTCCTTTGACTCTGACTCACGCTGAGGCTGACTTCAAGGAGGGGGCGACCTGGCCTGGCTCTGGGAGGGCTGTGCCTGAGCCCTTCATTTACTCATCCGGCAAATAGTTTTTGACCTTCCTCCACGTGTCAGGCATGGTGCTGGGAAGGGGGGCCTGGTGGTGAGGACAGAGCAGACATGGTTTCTGCCCTTATGGGGAAGAAGGGAAGACGGGCATGGCTCTAATAGTGACGCAAACAGAAACAATTACAAACAGTTTTAAGCTCTACCCCAAAGAAGCACGGGCTGCCCAGAGAGCATGCGACGGGGACCTGTGCGGGGGCTGGGATGTCACGATGGCAACACCGTAGCCACCCTGCCTCAAATAGCTTCCCAGCTACCCACTTGCCATGACATTACCCAGTGTTATTATTTTGCCATCCCACCCCCCCTGCTGCCATGGGTGCTCCCAAGTAAGGGCCTTGTCCCTCCCAGTCTCTGGCATGTCCCACCCCCACCCTCACGTCAGTGCATGGCACACATGGACACCGTACATGTTTGCTGAATAAAATGAATAAGTGAACGAACAAATGCAGCTAGAGCGGGTAGTGTTTAATTTGGTTTATTTCATGTAAGTATCATAAATCCCTACTGGCCTTAGGTATTCAGGGAGATTCTATACATGAGAGACAGAGTCTCCCCAGGGTAAGGTCATAAACTTGAACTTGGACCCGGGACTCTGACTCTAAAGGCCTAGGTCTTTCCATCACCCCAGGCTGCCCTACCCTTTGCTGAGCAAAGAGGAAATACCAGCCGCTAGGAGCTGAGGATATGTTTGCATTTTAGAGATGAGAAGGTGATGGCTGCCAGTGAAGTCGGGGGCTCCTGGCTGGTGTCACTCAGCACTGCCACCCAAAGGCCTTTGATGGCAGTGCCTCTAGACCTGATCCTGGCTGGTTGCCACTGTTTGCAACTCTGTGATTCTGGGAGGCCCAGGGTAGGGCCGGGAGCAAGTGACCTCTGCCAGGTCCGCCCGCCACCTCCAGCAGCTGCTCCTGGAGGCGCCAGAGCAGGTGTCCAGCCAGAGTGAGGCACAGAAGTACAGGAGGGAGCACTGTCCTTGAAGCCGTTCAGATTCATTTCCCAGCCAGACCCTGCACCACGTGGTGCCCAAGAGAGAGAGCTTTCTCCCTTGTGGCATGGGGCATTTCAAAGCCTCCTGCCCACAGGTAGCAGAGAAGTGCTTCATGCACCTGGAGGCTAGAGGGGTCTGTTTGATTGCCCACCCACTGGCAGGAGCCTGTACCTCTCTGAACCCCTGAGCTGAGATTTTTTTTCCACCTGGATCTGAATTCAAGTCTCAGCTGTGCCACTTACTGGCTGTGTGATGTAGGCAAGTCACATTGCCCTCTGAGCCTCAGTTCCTCCATCTGTAAGAGGGACAGAACCTATCAAGGTGGCTGGCCTAGAAAAAGCCATGTGAGTGGCATGTCATCCCCTCCCCACACTTTCACCTCTAGCCTCTCCTGTCCAGGTTCTCTGCCGTGTTTTGCACACATTGTTCTTGGCCTTGCCCTGCAGGGGTCTCTTCCTTCCCAGACATCCCCAGAGGGTTGGGCAGTTCTGGCTTCTTTGCCCCCTGCTCTCAAAGCTAGAGTGATAACCTGCTGGTGTGTGTGGACCTGGGCTGTGCTTTCTCGTGCCAGTGTCCCGGGCACAGAGCAGAAGCAAAAGAAGTATCACTTGAGGGGTGGCGCCTGTAGCTCAAGGAGTAGGGCGCCGGTCCCATACACCGAAGGTGGCAGGTTCAAAGCCAGCCCCGGCTTGAATAACGAGATGAAGAAAGAATTAAAAATAAGAATGAATTCATGAGTAGAGGAAGGAATGAAGGAAGGATAGAGGAAGGGGAAAGAAAAAAAATGAAGGAAAAGAAGACAGGACAGGGGGGAAGAAAACAGGAGATTAAAAAAGAAAGAAAAGAAATGAGAGTATTTCAAAATGTATATGAAAACACTACACTGTACCCTGTGATTGCATTAATGTATACAGCTATGGTTTAATAAAAAAATCTTTAAAAAAAAATAAACAAAGCTCTCTGGCAATACAGGAAAGCTATGAGGGCAGACTCATTGTTAACATGCATTTTATCTCTCAGTCTGCACCTGACATACAGAAAAAAACTCAAAAAATCCCCCTAAGGTCCTTAAGCCTCCTTAAGGTCCTTAAGCTTTTAAAGTTTTGGTTTTGTTTTTTTTTTTAATAGATACAAAGTCTCACTTTATGGCCCTCAGTAGAGTGCTATGGTGTCATTGCTCACAGCAACTTCCAACTCCTGGTTTTAGGTGATTCTCTTTTCTCAGCCTCCGGAGTAGCTGGGACTATAGGCAGCCACCATAACACCTGGCTTTTTTTTTTTTTTTTTTGTAGAGACAGAGTCTCACTTTAATGCCCTTGGTAGAGTGCTGTGGCATCACAGCTTACAGCAACCTCCAACTCCTGGGCTTAAGTGATTCTCTTGCCTCAGCCTCCCGAGTAGCTGGAACTAGAGGCACCCACCACAACACCCAGCTATTTTTTTTTTTGGTTGCAGTTCAGCTGAGGCCAGGTTTGAACCCGCCACCCTTGGTATATGGTGCCATCACCCTACTCACTGAGCCACAGGTGCTGCTCAACACTGGCTATTTTTTTTGTTGCAGTTTGGCCAGGGCTGGGTTCAAACCTACCACCCTTGGTATATGGTGCTGGTACCCTACCCACTGAGCCACAGGCGCTGCCCCTTTTCTCAAAATTCCCCAGGGTACTCTTAAAAAAAAAAACAACAAGATTTCCCCTGGGACTGTGTTTTAAATGTGGCAGTCCAGGTCACTGGGCAAAACTATACCCAAAGCCAAAACCTCCCCACAAACAACTTCTAGCCTGCAGAAGATCTCACTGGAAGTTTACCTAGCCACATTCTTCTGAAAATTTGATTCGCAGACATTCCCAGAACAGGGTTAAATTCTGCCCAGGTTCTCCTGAGAACCTGGTTCGCTGACGCACCCGAAATGTGCCTGAATTTCCTGACCTTCTGGGCCTAGCTGTTGAAGATTCACGGTTCCGGAGGATTAAAGTGCCCCCTGGACAATTACAAAATCTGAACTCCAGAGGAATTTGCTAGTGGAAGATAAGCCAATTTCTTCTTTTATATATGTGGGAGGAACCTTTTCCACGCTGCCATCTTATAAAGGTCCTTTAGAACAGACAGGGATCTCAATGAAAGGTATTGATGGTAATGTAATCTACTACCAAGTTACTCTACTTTTATGATGCACACTTTCTGGACACTCTTTCTCGCATTCATTCCTTATTATTCCCTCATGTAGTGTTCCCCTACTAGGTAGAAATATTCTCTCAAAATTGTAAGCAACCTTAACAATTCCCGCTGGTCCACACCTCTTACTACCCATCCTGCTCCCCCAACTCCTCCATTCTCTCAACCTGACCTCCCTGTAGATCCTATTGGAACACTATATCCTTTTTCAAGTATTTCTCTTTTTCCCTTACCTAATCCTGAAAACACCTGGTTTATTAATGGCAGTTCTTTTAAGCCCACTGCTCACTCCACTGCCAAGGCAGGTTCTGCCATTGTGTTTTCTTCCCACATTATCACCTCTGTTACTCTGCCCTGGCATTTCCAACAATCAGGCTCTCAGCCCTCACTAAAGCCTTACCAATCCACCATGCAGCCATATAGCAAGAAAGGGGATTCATTACCACCCAGTGCTCCTCTACTGTCAATGCCACACTTAAAGACTTCCTAAATGGAGCTACACTTCCAAAGGAAATTCCCATTATTCACTGTAAAGATCACCACATTATTCCTAGATTTGGTCTCCCCAGCTCTATTCAGGGTGACAACGGCCCAGCTTTCATCAGCCACATCACCTCCCAAATCTCACAAACCCTAGGAATTCAGTGTCATCTACATGTGCCTTACAGACCCCAGTCATCAGGAAAAGCAGAACAGACCAATAGCATCCTTAAACAATATCTCACAAAATTAGTACTCCAACACAAACACGATTGGATAAAGCTCCTCCCCATTGTCTTACTCACATTCACTCCACCCCTCGCAAACTCCTCCTTTGTAGCCCTTTTGAAATAATGTATGGCAGAACTAGAGATGAACTTAGAAAAACAATCAGATTTTACCCTAACCCTCAACAAAGAAAGTCACAGACCAATTGTCAGGGCAACAAGTTCTCCTCAAATCTGCCTTGCCCCACAAGACTTTATCTCCTCATTGGACAGGCCCTCACATGGTTCTTTACAGCACCCCCATGGCTGTTTGCCTTGTGGACCCCCCAGTTTGGATGCACCAATCCCAAATAAAACTATGTCCTACAGAAAAACTTGCAACGCTGAAGAACTATCACTAGAAGTTACAAGTACTGTCCCCCGCCACCTTAAATTCACCAGGATCTCTGAAAAATCCCGTCCATAATAAATGTGTAACGTTCCTCCCTGATTTTTTCCTTTTCTCCATAACTTTTCTCAGGATGCCTGGCTACTTTCACATGTTCAAAGTTGGAACGACCTCCTTGAAGCCTCTAAAAATCTGTGGCTACAGGACACCTTCCAAGACTTTTATCTCCCTAAAGAAATCCAATTTTCTTCTTCTTTTTTTTTCCTTCTGGCTACCCCTCCTGTTGAGTCTGGTCTTTTTCCCTTACCCATAGACCTCAAATGATGATAAAATCACTAATTACAATTCCTCTCATTCTCAGTGACAGATCAGCAATTCCTTACTTCATCTCTTGATTTATTGAGCAATCACCTGAAAACTGCTCATATTCTCACACTATTAGATAACAACCACCTCAAACTGAAAAAAAAAAAAAAAAGAATTCATGTGAACACCTCTCCCTTCCCCATTCTTCTACCCCCTCCCCTTCTTTTTACAGGCAGCCCATGCAGCCCCTCCCCTGGCCAGAAGCAGTCAAAGAGATGCCATGCCCATTACCCTATCTCCTGATAATAAACTAAAGAAGCTGGTATGATAGAATCAGGTACCTGCCCAAATAAACTTGCCCTGCCCAGGCAGGGTCAGGTTCATGGCCTGTCCAGGAAGGATCACACTCATGTCTCTCCCAGGAAATAGCAATACCACCAATCCTGGTGGCCCTAACACTTTAAATCTCTGTCTGCCATAGCCCATGTGTAGATTTCTCTCTAGTCAGGAATCTCACCCCACCTGCACTCTAAGTGGAATAAAACCACCACTTGCCATGAATTGCAAGAATTGGATTTAATCACATGAATTGGATTTGCATTTTCCTTTCCTCTCGTGTCTCGGAATGATTTTATCCTTGGGTCCGGAACCTTTCAGGACTCACATGCCCACTGACTGCAGAGGAACTAGGGAATAACTTCTAATAGTCTATCATTAACCATAGCTAAGAACACTGGGAACAAATTTTAATTCAAATATCGTGATGAAATAGAATATAATTTGTTTGATTTTGAAGTTGCTGAGACTATTAAACATAAATCTAAAAGACTAAAAAAAGGAAAACAACGTAAAAATATGAAAGATAATCAGAATACAACATTTAAAAAGATGGGAAAAAAATAATAAAATGTCTATAGGTTCACTTTTTGTATAATTAAATAATTAGTTACACATACACCCAGTATTCACTGAAAGTTTACAACGTGCCAGGCCTCTCAGTATTTCACAGTCTATAAAACATTAAGAAGGGACAATTCCAATTTTTCTCACCTCTAGGTCTGAGATTTGCACAGTTCTCATGTCCAGCTGCAATATAGTGCACGGTTCAGAGAGACAGTCTTCTGGTTTCAAAATGTGGTTATACTTGGGCTTTGAAAAAAACTCCTTAATTGCTAAAGATCTAGAGAAAAAGAGCAAAACAATTGTTGAGAGTCCTGACCAACCCTGGGCTTTGAAATGTGTGTGGCTGCCATAAGGCTTTTCTTCCACACCAGCAGAGTGCTAGGTCCTTCCTCCCTCACTCCCTGTAGGATCCTGCTCTGCCCACCAGTGCTCACTTGGGCATCAAGGAGCCTACACCTGGACAGTACGCCAGAATGTGTGAGGAATAGGGTGCTCCCCTTTTATGTCTTATTCCCAGGGAACTGAACACATGGGATGACAAGTGTGTTTTCTCTAATTCTACAATCTACTTTACTTCAAATACTTTCTATAGTTTTTTTTTTGTGTCTGTGACAGCGTCTCAGTCTGTGCCCTGAATAGAGCAATCCTCCTGCCTCAGCGTCCCAAGTAGCTGGGACTATAGGCACCTGCCACAACGCCCAGCTAATTTTTCTATTTTTAGTAGAGATGAGGTCTCGCTCTTGCTCTGGCTAGTGTTAAACTCCTCAGCTCCAGCAATTCACCTGCCTCAGCCTCCCAGAGTGTTAGGATTACAGATGTGAGCCACTGTACCCAGCCTTTTGTGGGTCTTCTATCCCATAGCAAATAAAAAAGGCACTCCTGCCACAGGTAACTCAAAGATAAATATGACACACTGGCAGGACTAAACTGGCCCATCTGAGCCTGAATTTTAGGAGAAATACATGTGTTGTTATACAAATTCCACACGGAAACAAACAACTGAACCTCCCCTTCTGCCTATCACTCCCTCCCCTTGTGCTTGCCAGAAAGTCATATATTATTTGCCATGGAAATGTTTAAGAAATAAGGCAAAGAACTTCTGAAATAGCAAATAAATGCTTTAATAAAGATCCCATTATATGTACATATTTCTGAGTATTTTGATATTAAAAATAATTATAAATTTATAAGAAAATTAGAAAACATACACAAGTATAAAGACAAAATTTAAATTCGCCATATTCCTGCCATAGGATTTGATGTATTCTCCCCCAAAGACATGTATTCACATATTTCCTTACTTATGCTAAATACGAAACATTCTGTAAAAATGGTTTGTCCAGACAGTTTTACTATCTCTTAAACACCTTCTAGTATCATTACATATCCCTAAAAACCCATGGTTAAAAACAAACAAACAAACACGGTTTCTTTAATAGCTGCACAGTCCTCTGTCAGGTGGACACATAGTAATTTAACCACGTTCCTATGCTAAGCTGCTTGTGTCCAGTGTTTCTCACATGCATGAACACACCGTGACACACAATTCTAGATGGGGCAGTCTCAGTGGAAGGCCCTGCAGTGACTTGGGGGACGCAGGCCTCTGATGCCCCAGCCCACGCTCCACAGCCCAGGCAGTCACAGCATAAGCCAAAGGCACCTCCACTGCTGCCAAAAAGCATAGATTCTAACTTAATCTTTGCTCATCTGTTGGGCAAAATAGCATTTGTTTTAATTTGCATTTTAACTATTAACAACATTTCAAATACTTATTAGTAATTTTATTTTTTTATGTGATTTGCTTGCTCAAGTGATTTGGTTATAAATTTTCATTTGGATATTAATCATTTTCTAACTGATTCTAAGATCTGTCTGCAAATGACTTTCCCTAATTAGTTACTTCCTTCTAGAATTGTATTTTTGCAGATTTCTGGCACAGAGACTTTGTCAAAAAAAAAAATTTTTTTGACTCATTCATTCAATTGATATTGTCAAATACCATAAGCTCAAGCCCAGTGCTAACCTCTCCATGTGAGTGGACCTGGCACACCCCACAGACACCTGCAGTCAACAAGCGATGCTAATGCTGTAAAACAACACTCTAGAATCTACACAGAATTAAATTTTAACATATGAAGTGAGAGGACAAAATAACCTTTCCTAACGTACTAATCAAGTATCCCAGAATAATGTGCCTCCCTGCCCTCCTACCTTGTGGCACTTTCACTCTTGGATACAGAGATTGCTGTCCCATGCGTCCCACCCAAACCTGTCCATCTGACTGCCCCCTCCAGGCACACACTGCTCCAGTCACCCAGCTGTGTCTGGGAGCAAAAGCACCTCTTCATTGTCCTTCTAAAAAGTCTCCCAGCCAGGCTTGGCGCCTGTAGCTCAGTGGCGAGGGTGCCAGCCACATACACTGGACCTGGCAGGTTCAAATCCAGCCAGGGCCTACCAAACAACAATGACAACTACAACCAAAAAATAGCCGGACATTGTGGTGGGCGCTGTAGTTCCAGCTACTCGGGAAGCTGAGGCAAGAGAATCATTGCTTCAGCCCAAGAGTTGGAGGTTGCTCTGGGCTGTGATGCCACAGCATTCTACTGGGCAACATGGTGAAACTGAAGAAAAAAAAAAAGTCTCCTAGCCCTTCTCACTCATTTCTTCCCAGATGAGCTACAGAGCCCCTTGGTGAGGAGTGTTGGTCCCACCTCTTCTCGTGGGGATTTTGATTAAGGCTGCAATGATTCCACACACTAACTGGGCAAGATTTCTTACCTTTGAATTACTTTTTCTTTTTTTGGGGGGGGGGGATTTTTAACAAAAAAGGTAGCACCTTGTGCTTCCTATACAGTTAGGGGATGAGGAACCGTGCCCTGCCTTCAGTGGATGTGCAGCTTCTCCTACAGAAAGCACAGCAGAATGGGCTACCCATCCTTGCAGAGACAGCACTGAGGAAATCATTTCATGTTAAACACTGAAGCTCAACTGTACAAATGTGTCCATGTTAAAGACAAGGATATCAACTACTTCAGACAACTGTTTTCTTTGCAAAACACCAGGAAGGGTATCCACATTCACACCAATAAATTTTCTGATCCTCATTAAAAATGTTCAGCTCTCGATGGGAATAAACACTTGTGTAGTAACCCACACATTTGTAAAGACCTCATTTTTCAACACAACCTTCTTTTCCCTACTATATTTGGGAAACCAATATTGCAAAAGACTTTTTTTTTTTGAGACAGAGCCTCAAGCTGTCCCCCTGGGTAAAGTGCCGTGGCATCACAGCTCACAGCAACCTCCAACTCCTGGGCTCAAGCAAGTCTCCTGCCTCAGCCTCCCAAGTAGCTGGGACCACAGGTGCCTGCCACAACACCCAGCTATTTTTTTTGGTTGCAGCCATCATTGTTGTTTGGCGGGCCCGGGCTGGATTTGAACCCACCATCTTAGGTGTATGTGGTTGGCACCTTAGCCACTTGAGCCACAGGTGCTGAGCTGCAAAAGACATTTTAATTCCCATCACATCTGTTAGAATCAAGGCATCAAAAACTACATGCGAAGTTCTCAGGCAGGTACTGAGTTCAGATCAGCTTCACACAGGTCTACAAGGAGCGTGTTATTCTGTGGCATAAGCACCTGTACCTTTGGGGTTGAGCTTTCTCCACAGGCTCCCCACACACACCTCCCCTAGCAGTAGGCACTGGCTTGGTGCAGATACACCAGACAGGGGCAGCCCAAGACATAGGGCTCCTCAGGTCATGTGGGGCACAAGGACAGTTTTCCCAAAACAAGGGTGACTGCATCTCCACAGAGAATCCCCCCCTCTACCTGAGGCTCACAGAAGGCAAAGGCAGCATGTGCATGAAGTCTCCCAGTACTCAGCAAGCACTACCAGCCCAGCACCCACCCTGGGACACTGCAGCCCCGCTTGCTGTGGACACCTACTTCAGTGCGCTGAGATTGAACTCATAGGCATTGTCCCAGAAGAGCACCTTGCTGTGGTAATCCTTGTCAGCGCTGCAGGGCACAAGATGCAGTGCGGCTGTGGTCGGCCAGATGACCCCATCCTCCTTCAACCAGGCATCCCGGGCATACAAGATGGACTCAATCATGAACTCGAACTGCATGAGAAGGAGAGACACAGAGGAGACGCACCACTGAGGCCTGGCATTTGGAACATTCTGGACAGAGTCTCACAGAGCCAGCTCCAAGAATGTTTCCAGGCAGGCCAGCCTACCACAGATTTATTCACTCATTCACCATAGTCATCATGGTCATGGATACATCTACAGCATTTCCCATCAAGGGCTAGACCACGGCTATAGAGATGACTTTACTCTTGTCCTACCTCAGCCATTCAGGAGTCAACAACTGCCAGGCTGCCCACCGCCCACCGCCGCCCCCCCCCCACAGGTGTTACAGGCCCCTAAGTTAAATAAAACTGGCTCCGTCTGGGGAATTGTCACAATGCTTACAACCCCTTAAGTTGACTAAAATCACTACTTAAAAACCTGCAAACCACAAAGGTGACTTGACCATCTTTACCGCCCACTCATGCCCTCTAGAAAATGAGTGGGACAGCTGAGAGCCAAGAGCCAGGATCCTGCCTGAACTAGAACTTACAGAGGGCGCAAGGGAGGTGAGGCCAAGGACATCAGGATACCTGCACTTCATACCGCAGCTGTTAAGAAACAATAGCTTCTCTTGAATAATCTCAAGCATGGCTTATGATCTGAGTAGTAGATCTTAAGTATGGAAAATTTAGACTACTCAGAAAAACATAAAAATAAAAATCACAAGTAAACCCAGCACTCAGAAGGACCTGTTTTTATCACTCTTTGGTTTATCTTTAAGCATTTTTCTGCACTTGCAGACAAACACACACACACAGAAAAATACATACATATAATGTTTTATCTTTTTAAGACATCTTACAGTAAAATCAGCCTTTTTGGAGCACTGTCTATGAACTTAAGGACTGTGCACAGATCTGTAACCAGAGCCAGGACACAGCACCGCCACTGAGACATAGCCCTCACCCTCCTCACCCACCAGCCTCTGGAAACCAGGCACCTGGTCTCTATCCCTATGTTTCTGTCTTTTTGAGAATGTCTTGCAAATGAGATCATACAGTCGTAACCTGAGAACATTCCAGGCGATGTCTCTAGGGTCACCCACAGAGCTGCCTGTTCCAATGGCTCCATCCTTCTTACAGCTCAGTAGTACTTTCCTGTGTGGATGCACCAAGTCACCCATCGAGGATTATCCTGATGAAGGATGCTTGGGTTCTTTCCAGTTTTTTTACAATTATTAATAGATGCAATATAATCATTTGCATGCAGGCTTTTGTGTGAAGATAGCCTGAATTTTTGCAGGGTGAACACCTGACAGTGGGACTGGTGATCACGTGGTAGCGAGTGAGCAACTCTGTGAGAAACCTTGGACTGTCTTCCAAGTGCCCATCAGCCATCCTCCCCAGCATGTGGTACTGTCAGAATTTCTTTTTTAATTTTAGCCATATTTTAATAGGTGTCAGTGATAGCTCAAGGGGGCTTTCATATGCATTTCCCTGGTGGCTAATAATGCTGAACATCTCCTGCTGACCTTGCTGTCCACACGTGCACGCTGGTGAAGAGTCTGCTCAAGGTTTTGCCCATTTTTCAACTGGCTTGTTGGCTCCCTGTTGAGTTTTCAGAGTTCTTTGTATGCTCAGGATGCACACTGGATATGTTATTGGCAAGACTTTCAACCATTAGCTTGTCTTTTCATTCTCACTGTCCTCTGCAGAGTAGCCATTTTTACTTTTGATGAAATCCAATTTATCTTTTTCTTTACTTCTTAGCATTTCTTATTTTTTGGAGCTACTGTAAGTGGTATTATTTAATTTCAGTTTCCAATTGTACAGTGCTAGGATATAAAAATGTGACTTTTGTATGATGACCTTATATTGTGATCTTATTAAATTCACTTATTAGTTTTAGGAAATTTTCATGCAGATTCCTTTGGATTTTCTACATAGTTGATCAGGCTATCTGGCAACAAGGATGGTTTCCTTTCTTTGTTTTCAATCTACTTCTTCTTTCTTTTCTGCACTGGTTAGGCACTCTGGGAAAGTAAAAGTGCCTAACCTCTTAACTTGTCCCCACTCTTAGGGGAAAGGTGTTGACTCTCAGGTATGAGATTAGCTGTAGGTTTCTGTAGACATCCTGTATCAGGATATGTTTCCTTCCATTCCTAGTTTGCTGAGAACTATATTATAAACTAATGTTGAATTTTGTCTGTATTAATTTAGTCATTATTTTTCATCCATTTTCAGATGAAGAAGAAAAATGGTAGATATGGTAGATTATGTTGATTGATTTTGAAACATTGAACCAGCCTTGTTTTTTGTTGTTGCATACTATTACTCCTTTCATATATTGCTGGATTAAATTTGCTAACTTTTTTTTTCTCAGGAGCACATTTATTGTGTTTTCAGATGATACGTGAGGTGTGCTCTGAGCTATAAGGGGTAAAAGGAAATCCTCTCATTACAAACTAACAAAGGTAAAACACTTTTCACAACAGCATTTACCACATTCATAAACAGATCTGGGTTTAATACTAATGACATAATTCCTCGTCATCTACAACAACTTTTGTAACTTTATACAGATAATGAATTACTGGCTTGGCGCCCGTAGCACAGTGGTTACGGCTCCAGCCACATACACCAAAGTTGGCAGGTTCAAACCCAGCCCAGGACTGCTAAACAACAACAATAACAAACATAGCCAGGCATTGTGGCAGGTGCCTGTAGTCCCAGCTACTTGGAGGCTGAGGCAAGAGAATTGTTTAAGCCCAAGAGTTTGAGGTTGCTGTGAGCTGTGATGCCACACCACACATGCCAAGGATGAAACAGAAAGACTGTCTCAAAAATAATAATATTAATAACATAAAAAAATAAAGATAATGGATTAGGGTAAAATGCACTCATATTTGGCAAACTTCAGGACCAGTATCCTTAGTATATCCCAAAATACACTTTGATATCCCAAAAGCAAGACTTCCAAGGTGTTTTAAACGTAACTAATCTACGGCTACAAAGTTCTGTACTTGGTAGCATTTACCTTTCCAGGAAGTCTGCCACACTTCAAAGGATAAAAGCAGAGGGTAGAATTAGTATAATGCACAGAGGCCTGACAATTAAGTTTGTAAACTCATCACTGAAAAAAAAAAAAAGCTATACAAAAAGCTCAGCAAAGTTGCATAACCTTGGTGTATCAGTATCTCACAGCTGTGTTGTGTCAACATGTGGCAGTGTCTCATGGTTGTATGTTTTTGTGTACCACGGCAAGAATGTCGGAGCTTGGATTAGAGCAACAAACACTCTTAAATTTCTTGTTAAACTTGGCAAAAGTAGAAGTAAAATCAAAGACATTGTATTCCAAGTTTATGAAGATAATCCCATGAAGAAAAATGGCAGTATCCAAATAGATGAAATGTTTTTTTTCTGAAGGGAGAGAAAGTATCACTGATGAAGAGAGATCAGGGCAGCCAGTAACAAACAGTACAAATGAAAACATTACAAAAGTTCATCAAATTGTGTATCAAAATCATTGGCTGGCTGAGAAGTATAGCAGACCAAGTAAACACTGACAGAGAAACAGGAAAATCTTAACTGAAAACGTTGACCAACAACTCATGGCTCTTGTATCATGACAATACACCAGCTCACACAGCAGTATGAGGGAATTTTTAGCCAATAAGCAAATAACTACATTGGAACACCCTCCCTACTCACCTGGTCGGGCCCCCCAATGACTTTTAAAGGAAATATTGAAATGAAGACATTTTCATGACATTCAAGACATCAAGGGTAATATGACAACATCTTTAATACCACTCCAGAAAAAGAGCTCTGAAGGGTGGACTTGGCGCTGGCATTGGTGCATAGCTTCCCAAGGGGAGTACTTCAAAGGTGACCATGGTGATATTCAGCAGTGAGGCACGTAGCAATTTTTCTAGTTCATGTACTTAACGGTCATACCTCATGCACAGAAGCCAGATGGTAAAGGCCAGAATGAGTGGTAGCACCACGAGAAGATTCCTCTGCTCCTCACACTGCACACACATCACGTGAACTGTGCTATACGCTGCCTGGTCCACCACCCAGCTGTTCTGCATGTTCTGCTCTGCTGGTCGCACGTGGGGTACTATGCTCCTGATCTGAGGAACTGCAGGGCCCCTGCCTGTCAGAGGCATAAGCTTTGAAACAGTCAAAGCAGCACCAGTTGTCTTTAAAGCTGTTCAGACAGAGGACTCCCTGACTGCTGATGTTGTAGTGATAGATTCTGGTGCAGAAAGTAAGCTTTGGTGCTTAAATGGGTAATCTGATGAAAATGCAACATCCAGAAAAAAACACACCACCTTAAAACATAGAACCTGGGGGCCAAGCGCAGCAGATCTCCACTCATGACGGTACCTTTGTCAGGCCCAGGACTACAGCGCGGCAGAGTCAGGGTGTTTTTGGCTTAGCTGAGTTCCTTTAGCACCAGTGGACAGCCTTGCAGTGGTTTTGGAGAGTTTGGGGAGGTGGGTAAAAGTTTTCATTCTTCTTGTTCTTTAGGCTCCAGAGCGGCTGGGTCTCATGGGGTGTGTTTGATGTGCCACTAAAAGTGCTGGGGGCCTCAGCATCAGACTATCATCATTGCTGGACATCTCAGTGAAGTTGTCTCTTGAGAATCTTAGCCATCCATCTGTCCCATGGGTAAAGATGCAGGGGGAGGGAATGAAGAAAAAACCCTTCCTGGGGAAATAGAGGCAGTTGGTGGTGGAGCTCAGGAGGCTCTTGTGAGGAAATGCAGGGTGGGTTGCATGGTGCTAGGAGGCTGGGTGCTGGGCAGGCAAGGCTGCAAGGTCCTGGGAGCTGAGTGGACATGGCCTCCTGCTGCCACCCCTAAATTTGTTAATATTTTCTTGAGGGTTTTTACATTTATGCTTATGATGGTTACATGTCTGTAGTTTTCATATCATGTACTACTTTGGTTTTGAGATTGGAGCAATGCTGCCCTTGTAAAATGAGCTGAGAAGTACTCCCTCCACTTCTATTTTCTGAAAGTACCTGCTCAGAATTGGAGTTACTAATACTCTTCTTTAAATGTGTTGGTAGAATTCACCAGTGAAATCATTCAGGTCTGGAGATTTCAATTGCAGAAGGTTATTAATTAGTTTAAATATGAATTCAGTACCTTTATTAGTTATTGGACCATTCAGACTAAATATTTCATCTTGGGTAAACTGTGATAACTGGACCAATTCCTTTCACCTAAGTTTTTGATCTTACGTACACAGAGTGACAACTAAATGAGGGAAATGATAAACTCAAGCCTGGCTCAGGGTATAGTTGTCCCTCAATATCCACGAGGGGTGGTTCCAGGACCCTCAGAAACCAAATTCTTGGGTGCTCAAATCCCCTGTATAAAATGGTGGGGTTTTTTTTTCATTTGTTCGTTTTTTTGAGACAAAGTCTCAAGCTGTCACCTTGGGTAGAGTGCTGTGGCATCATAGCTCACAGAAATCTCTAACTCAGGCTAAAGTGACTCTCTTACCTCAATTTTTCTATTTTTAGTAGAGACAGGGTGTTGCTTTTGGTCAGGCTGGTCTTGAACTCGGGAGCTCAAGCAATCCACCCGCCTCGGCCTCCCTGAATACTAGAATTACAGGTGTGAGTCACCATGCCAGCCCCTAAAATGATGTTTTTTGTATATAACTTGTGCACAACCTTCTCATACTTTAAATCATCTCTAAATTACTTATAATTGCTAATACAGTGTAAATGCTATATAAATAGTTATTATACTATATAGTTTTTTTATTCACAGTTTATTTGTAGTTTTTAATTTTGGTCATATTGTTTTCTCCCGAATATTTTTTTTTTTTTTTGAGACAGAGCCTCAAGCTGTCCCCCTGGGTAGAGTGCCGTGGCATCACAGCTCACAGCAACCTCCAGCTCCTGGGCTCAAGCCAGTCTCCTGCCTCTGCCTCCCAAGTAGCTGGGACCACAGGCGCCCACCACAATGCCTGGCTAATTTTTGGTTGCAGTCATCATTGTTGCTAACCCTAAGCCACAGGCGCCAAGCCATCCCAAATATTTTTAATCCACAATTGGTCAAATCTGCAGATGCAGAACCCACAAATATGAAGGGCAGATCTTCTTCTGTTCTTTCTCCTCACTGTACCTGCCACTGTCTATTTCTCAGAGCCCTCAGGAAGCTTCTCCCTGCCAGGAACTACACCTGCACTCAGGGCTGACTTGGGGTGAAACTGGGTTGTTGCTGTGTATGATTTTAGACAACAAAATTAGAATCATACTGTATATACTCTTTGTGCTTTTTCTAAAACCAGCAACATGTCACCAACTTTGTCTCAAGATTGTTAAAAATATTTTTTAGAAATATTTTTAACATAAATTTCTATACAAATCTATTACTTCCTTAGGATAATTCTGTATAAGAGTTTTTGGCCTGCCTGGCACCCTGGCTCATGCCTGTAATCCTAACACTCTGGAAGGCTGAGGCAGAAGGATCATCTGAGCTTAGGACTTTGAGACCAGCCTGAGCAAGAGTGAGACCCCATCTCTACTAAAAATAGAAAAATTAGCCGGGTGTTGTGGCATGCGTCTATAGTCCCAACTACCTGGGAAGCTGAGGCAAGAGAAATGCTCAAGCCCAAGAATCTGAACTTGCTGTGAGCTAAGATGCCATGGCACTCTACCCAGGGTGACAGAGTGAAACTCAGTCTAAAAAAATATATTAAAAAAAGAGTTTTAGGTGCTTGGTCTCTCAGTTCTGCCACTGTGCAGTCTCAGGACCGCTGGCACTTCCCTGCTCCCAGGCCAACATGGCCTCAGGAGTGCGAGGTGCTGACAGAACATGTCATTTTTCACAACATAAAAGTTCAGAAATTCTCAGAAAGAACAGAGGCTACCATTCTCTGTCTCAGATTAGACAAAAAGTACATCACTGCAGAAGAAGGTAAAGGATCTTGGTTGGAGAAGCTGGTGTAACCATAACTAGTCCTTTCAAGCATTTTGAGGAATAATCCCTGAAAAAGACAGGTGCTATGCTTTGTATGACATGAGCTTTGAAACCAAGGCATCCAGAAAAGAAGTGGTGTTTTCTTTTCTTGTGAGCACCAACACTAGCAATTCTGAAAAGTAAAATGACTTATGCATACTTTAAGGATACAACCAAAAAAAAAAAAAAAATTCAAGGCAAAAAAACACAAATGTCACGTAAATGGGCCAGAAGAGCTTGATCAGGGTTGTAATACTGAAAAGCCAGGTGGATCCTTAACTGCAGCCTCTGAGAGATGCCCTTGAAAGTGCCACTTAACACAGACAGAAACTGGAAGCTGCCTGGTCTCACTGAGAAGGTATCATGTCATCCTGAAGAGTAAATAAGTACAAATAGCCCTAATAAATCTAATGTCTATAATTTTATTGGTATGAAGTTAAGTTCTTATTGGCCAAATGCTTGTTTTGATGAGGTGACTTATAAACGTTTTTGTTGAGCTCAGAATTTTTTTTTGTTTTTGGAGACAGAGTCTTACTATGTCACCCTCAGTAGAGTACTGTGGCATCACAGCTCACAGCAACCTCAAACTCTTGGGCTTAAGAAATTCTCTTGCCTCAGCCTCCCCAGCAGCTGGGACTACAGGAGCCCACTTCAACGCCTAGCTATTTTTTTGTTGTAGTTGTCATTGTTTTTTGACAGGCCCAGGCTGGGTTCAAATCTGCCAGCTCTGGTGTACATGGCTGGGGCCCTAGCCGCTGAGCTACAGGTGCCGAGCCTGAGCTCAGAATGTTTAATAATACAGTCCACAAAACAGTACTAGGCCATATGAGGACAATTATCAAGTCACATCTTTGTTAAGCTCAGCAATTAAACTCTGTTTCTTTTGTTTAAAGAATTGGTCAAACATAATCTGGTGATAATTTTGGCCTACATTTTTTATTTTCCTTGAACTAATAAGCAGAATAATCCCCAGATGCCCAGGAGGAGAGGGCTGGGCAGATGACATCAATCTCACTGGTGACTAAGTTTCATGTGGGGCATGTTGGTCCCTGCCACCAATATGTGAGACGGGGTCACATAGTAGGAAAGGCCAAACACACACCAGGTCTCAGCTACTCAACTATGGTTCTCACAGCATCATGGGGCCAGGCCCTGCTGCACAAAAGACACAGCCTCCTGGGTTAAAGATGATATTTTTACAGGTTCCCAAGGAGAATCTAGTAAATTGTTCATGAGAAAGTTACATGAACTTGGATTTAAATTTCTCATGAAGGCATGTTTTAATCTGTTAAAAATTCAAGACACTGGGCCAATGTCCATATAAGAAATTAATTATACCTTATCTATAGAAAAAAAGATCAAAATTAATCATGATTTTTGAAAGTTCCTGAGACCAACTCAGCTGTGCCTGTGCTTAGAAACACTGTACCCCCTGCATGGTTCCCCCTTACCAGCAGGCAGGTGCCCATCCACTCAGACACCAGCACGTCCACCTTCTCAGGCAGCACCACGTCCTCCACCTTCTGCTGGAACACGGTGATGGTGTCAGCAAAGCCGTTCTGTAAGACCAGCTGCCCTGTGTGCTGGGCCATCTCACTGGCCTCCACTGCATACACCTGCAGCAGCAGATGTGACATCAGGGCATGCCCAAACCTGCGCTCGAATCACAACCAGCACCAAGAAGACATTCACTGAGGAGGCAGTATTCTGGACGGAGGTGGCTGGCACAGACCAGGCCATACCTACTGCCTCATCGCATAGCTCCGTACCCCTGAGGGCACCAAGCAAGGATCCTCTCTGTGCTGCCGCTGCTTCTTCCAACCCCCACAATGTGCAACATGTGCTGGACAGAGCCTCCTGCAGCCAGGTTTGCCCAAATAGTTAACATAACCCATACCTGGCAGGGCAGGCACTTGGCACCCACTGAGACCAGTTGGTCTATTAGGATATCTGTGGCCTAGGAGATGATTTCAGTGCAGGTTCTTAGAGGAGGTGTCCAGGAGGGTCTAGACTCAGGAGTCACCGTGCTGTGACCTCACATGTTGTGTCAGGCCCTCAAAGGGCCACACCACAGCACAGGGATGTAGAGGTGCGGGAGGCAGAAGTACAGGGTGCAGGAGCCCAGAGTGCGTCCCATCCCCACGTGGCTACCCTCATACATGCCCAGCAGACACAAGGATGCCCCTGTGTCTATGTTTTATTGAAAAACAAACATCTCACAATTTCCTTCTGCCCCATGCAACCCACTGGGCCTCAACCCTGCCCTGTTTCACTCTGTGCTGTGACTCACTAAACTGATGTCACAACTACAAGCAGGCCCGGCTTGCAGTCTGAACATGCTGCCCATTTTAGCAACATGGGGCCTCACATATGTAGACAAGGATGTTCACTGAGACCCTTGGGCCCTTGCCCACCTCTCACACTTGTGCACTTACTGCCCGGGGCCGCGCGTGATGTGCACAGAAGAGACTGATGATGCCGGTCCCACAGCCAACATCCAGGATGACTTTGTCCCTCAGGGACTCTTTGTTCTGCAGGATAACACTATGGTATTTTGTTGTCCGGGGCTGGTCTGCCAACATTTCCAAGTGGAGTTTCTAGAGAAGACAAACACACTCATCAAGTCACCACCTGCGCTCTGAGCCATGCCCAGTTTTGGTTGAGATGCAGAGTTAGTGCCTCAGCCAATGCCCTAACCCACACCTAAAAGTATGAGCAACCAACAAGGGCAAAATATAGTCTTTTGGTTTAAAAAAAGAAAAAACCAAAATATGCCAACAGATAAAAATTAAAGTGGACAGTAAAGGAATGAAACAGCAGTTTCTGGAATTGCTCCCCCTTAGTACGACATAGGCTGCACCTTTGCCCTACACCTCCCTGAGGGCCATGGAGGAAGGAAGGCTCACTGCATGCTGACCAGACATCCTGGGCTAGGTATCCATCCTGAGAAAACAGTGGACATGCCAGGCAAACAGTGGACATGCAGGCCCCAGCCAAACTGCCAGGGAGGTGCTGTGAGATGTGAGCAGGGCCCCTAGTGCTCCTCACACACACGCTTGCCTCATTTGCATGGGGACCCAGATATGGTGGCTCAGGTTCAACCGTCAGGAATAAGTGTGAGACCCCCTGCCACATCCTGAGGGCAGAAAACACCTGAAACCCCAGGATGCCCACCAGAGGTCAGCCTGCCCCAGAAGGCCACAGAGATGGTCAGAGCCCCTGGCCAAGGCACCCTTCCCATAATCACAGGCTACAGAAGGCCCTCAAACAGCACCTCCCTGGGCAATGGCCTGGGACCACGTGGAATGAAAAATAAAGGAACCGGAGGGAAGAGTAGGCAAAAAGGGAAGGGAGGCCCAACTATCCTGCTTGCAAGAAAAAGACAGAAAAGGTAGACCATGCCAACACCCATGGAAGAAAGTTGGAGTTGCGCAGACATTCAGAGTGAGAGAACCCCCAGGGTAGAATATTCCCAACATTCACATAGGAATCAGCTCCTAAAAGGATGTGACAAGTCTAAATATTTATGTACCTCAGTACAGAGCTTCAAACTATGCAGAGCAAAACCCAATAGAAAGGCGAGAGGAAATCAACAAATCGACAATCCTGGTCAGAGATTTCAGCACCCTCCTATCAGCAACTGACAGGAGGAGACAGAAAATGGGTAAGGCCGGGGAAAGCCACATATCACCATCAGCCACGGACACTCACAAACACTTCTCCCAGCCCGTTACAATAGGAATAGTGAACAAAAAACACACAGAAATGAATTTCCAGTATTAAAAATTATCTAGATGCAGGATAGCTGGGTATTCGCAGAGGTGAATTAAGGAAGAATTTTACCTTATTCTTTACAAAACTACACTCCAGGCTCGGCGCCTGTGGCTCAAGCAGCTAAGGCGCCAGCCACATACACCTAAGGTGGCGGGTTCGAATCCCCCTCCCGGCCCACCAGACAACAATGATGGCTGCAACCAAAAAATGGCCAGGGGTTGTGGCGGGCACCTGTAGTCCCAGCTACATGGGAAGCTGAGGCAGGAGACTCGCTTGAGCCCAGGAGTTGGAGGTTGCTGTGAGTGTGATGCCATGGCACTCTACCCAGGGGGATAGCTTGAGGCTCCGTCTCAAAAAAAACAAAAAAAAACTACACTCCAGAATTATTAAAATGTAATAGGATCATGGGTGGCACCTGTGGCTCAGTGGGTAGGGGTGCCGGCCCCATATACTGAGGTTGGTGGGTTCAAACCCAGCCCAGGCCAAACTGCAATAAAAAATATGGCCAGGTGTTATGGCAGGCACTTGGCTACTCAGGAGGCTGAGGCAAGAGAATTGCCTAAGCCCAGGAGTTGGAGGTTGCTGTGACGCTACAGCACTAAACCAAGGGCAATAAAGTGAGACTGTCTTTACAAGAAAAATAAAAAAATAAAAACAAATAAAAGGATCATAACAGCTCTAAAGTATAGATATTTATAATCTTGGAGTAGGGAAGGTCTTTCAGAATGATACACAAAACCCAGAAATCACAAAGAAAAGAAAAACATACTAGTCTACACAAGATAAAAAGTACTATGTAGGAAAAAAGAGTGGCAAGTGGTAAGTGTAACACACATCACAAATTTAGGCTAAACTACTTCAACTAAATTGACTCAACATATGAATCAACAGAAATAAAAACAGGCAAATGATATCAAAATTCACCAAAAACTAAACACAAAAGGCCAACAAACACATAAAAGACAATCAATCTCACTTTAACAAAATGGAAATCGAAACCAAGAGATATCATATTTCACCTTCAAGACCGGAAATCTGTCTGCATTCGTGGTCTACAGTGGGAAAGAGGTGTGCACACCCCCAGGCCACCTGCAGTGGTCTAAATATCCCCAGATTCCTTAAGAGGTAGGGGGCTTAGGAGGTGGGGCTTGGGAGGTGACTGGGTCCTAATGACTCTACCTTCAAGGACAGGATTAGCACCTTCATGGAAAGGCTCCAGAAGCCTCTTGTCTTCAGCCAACAAGGCCAGGGCAGTCCACCTAGCCCTAGTGCTGGTGCCATTCCAGCCCCCAGAATTGTGGGAAACAAATCGCTGTTCATTATCATTTACCCAATGTTAAAGTATTTTGTTATAGAAGCATGAACTAAGATAGGGCATAACTAGCAGGTCTTTCTGAAAGGAAAACTGGCACAATCCACTAAATTAAAAAAATATATACACTAGGAACTCTGAAAGTTTGACCACCCAAAGGACGGTAACAAACTGGTCAACATACAGGGGTAGTTAACGTAGGACCTAGGCCTGCTGTACTGATACGCACATGCTGTGTATGTCTAGTCTGTGAACTTTAGGTCAACTTAAGGAGGTGGTCAGTGTGGGCAGTTGGTCAATTTACTAGGAAATACTCATGCAAATATATAGATATACGTATATATTCATACCCTAGGAGTTTACCCTATGGAAATTCTAACTGAAGTTTACCAGGATTATGAGGGTTCCACCACAGCATTATCTATCATGATAAAAAGTTGTTAAATAACCACTGTCCATCAACAGGATCCTCCTGAAAGCATACATTGCTCTGCAGTTATTATGACAGGTATCAACACCTTTGAAATAACACAGCCATGGGAAAAGAGCAAGGCGAAGACCTATGTTTGGGGAATGATTTCTTTTCCATAATTTTTTTTTTTTTTTTTGGCGGTTTTTGGCTGGGGCTGGGTTTGAACCTGCCACTTCCGGCATATGGGACTGCGGCCTACCCTTTTGAACCACAGGTGCCACCCTCTTTTCCATAAATTAAAAAAAAAACAAAACAGGTATTGCTTAGACATGGTATAAGCACAGAGGAACCTTGGTGGGCAGGGGCTGTCTGTGGGCCTGGGCTGAAGACTTTAGTTTTTCATTATGTATCTTTCTGTAATGGATTGAAAGCTTTAATCACATACATACATTACCATTGTTTAACTAAATATCTTAATTGGGAAATAAGGCACGCCTACAAAAAGTGTCTTAGGAAGTAGATATACAGTTTATCAAATATAGTCACATAGCAAACACCTGTATGAACCTATTCTCCAACATCCCCAACAACCCAGACAGTCTACCCCCTCAGCATTGCCAGAGCCCCCCTCCCACCGGTCACCTCTGCCCACCAGTCACCTACCTCTGACAGGTCACTTCCCTCTCACTGGTCACTTCCCTCCCACCAGTCACCTCTATCCTACCATTCACCTCCTTCCCACTGATCACCTTCCTTCATCTCCATTCAGACCCTCAGGGCACCCGGTTCCTGCCCCTAGACCACTCATGCACATTCATAAACAACACCTTTCAACACTGCCTCTTAACTTGATAAACTGTGTCAAATGTTATATATTTTTCCTTCTTTGACTAAACATTATTTTTGCAGCATTCATCCTGCAAGTAACTGCTTTCATTTAGTCTTAAAATATAAACAGGGTTTGTTGCCTGGGCCATGGATTATGGCCTTCCTCCACAGCAAGGAGAAAAACTAATAAGCTGGCTGTTTAGAAGTATTATTGATCATTAACATATTTTTTTAAATTTCATTTTTGCAGTAAAATTTATTACTTTTTTGGAATATCTGGCTATAAAACAAAGGTAAGCACACTTTGTAAAAGATGCATCATAATCTGTCTTCTTTCAGTGAATGAAAGAGTTTTTTACAAGAAAATTGCTTAATCATATGAACTAATAAACTTGTTAGAAAAACATGTTTCTTTGTATATTAGTAGCTATAAGGAAAAGTTGACTCTAAAACACAAATGTTACCATATTACCTAAAAAAAAATTATTACTTGTTTGAAATAATGAGAGTGCTAGGTACAGTGGCTCACGCCTGTAATCCCAATACTCTGGGAGGCCATAGTGGGAGGACTGCTTGAACTTAGGTGTTTGAGACCAGGCTAAACAAGAGCAAGAACTCATCTCTACTAAACATTAGAAAACTAAGGCAAGAGGATCACTTGAGCCCAAGACTTTGAGGTTGCTGTGAACTAATGATGATGCCACTACATTCTACCCAGGGCAACAGAGTCAGACTCTATTTTAAATAAATAAAAATAAGTAACTGAGAGAAGTGCATAATTCTGTTGCTCAAATAATATCTCTAGACCATAGTCAATAGACCACAGCTTCTGGGCCACATCTAGCCACCAAGTATTTTCATATGGCCTCCAAACCAAGAATAGCTTTTCCATTTTTAAGTGATTTTTAAAAATCAAAAGAAGGCTCAGCTCAGTGGTTAGGGCACCAGCCACATGCACTGGGGCTGGTGGGTTTGAACAACAATAACAACAACAACAACAAAAACAAAAATAGCTGGGCACTGTAGTGGGAGCCTGTAGTCTCAGCTACTTGGGAGGCTGAGGCAAGAGAATCCGCTAAAGCCTAAGATTTGGAGGTTGCTGTGAGCTGTGAAGCCACAGCACTCTACTAGGGAGACATAGTGAGACTCTATCTCAAAATAAATAAATAAAAATAATAATAAGATGATCTTGTGGCATTCAAATTTCAGTGTCCATAAGTAAAGTTTCACTGGGTCATAGCCATGCCCACAGCTGCATATGTTTACAGCAGCAGAATTGCTCCTCTGCTGCCAACAATGACAAGCCCAGAACTTAGTTTTGAAAAGTTAGAGCCCAAAGCTAAACAAAAGCCCACCCACTGACCCACTGAGCACGGGTTTGGAAAGCAGTACCAAGGTCCCATAGCTGCCGAAGTACTCTTCATCCTGCCAGGTGTCCTCCGGGTCATACTCCTCCAGGGCCTTCCCAACATGGTTCGCAGGAATGTACCCACAGCAGCCACCACGCTCGCCCCACCACCAATCTGCAGTGGTTTGTCTCAGGATAAGAATTTTTTCTCCTCTCAAAAAACTGAGCTGTTAAAAAAAAAGAAGAAATTAAAATTCAATTTAAAAAAAAAGAATACTTGTTATTTCAAGTGTGATTCAGTGACAAAACCATCAGTGGTGACCAAATCACAGAAATCTCAAAAGGGAGTCAGAGGGTAATTATAGCATCTGAAAACTTATAAAAGTGGTATCAAGATTTAGAAATTTTTATGGAATGTCCACCTGAAGGAAGGGCACAACTTCAATATTTTGTAAAAGAAAGAATAAACAGGCTCAGCGCCTGTGGCTCAACTGGCTAAGGCACCAGCCATGTACACCCAAGGTGGCGGGTTCAAATCCCCAGCCCGGGCCCGCCAAACAACAATGATGGCTGCAACCAAAAAATGGCCAGGTGTTGTGGCGGGCGCCTGTAGTCCCAGCTACTTGGGAGGCTGAGGCAGGAGACTCGCTTGAGCCCAGG
>CAUYTI010164429.1:0-14254 GCA_963575145.1 Galago senegalensis
TGGCATCACAGCTCATAGCAACCTCCAACTCCTGGGCTCAAGTGAGTCTCCTGCCTCAGCCTCCCAAGTAGCTGGGACCACAGGCGCCCGCCACAACGCCCGGCTAATTTTTGGTTGCAGCTGTCATTGTTTGGTGGGCCCAGGCTGGATTCAAACCCACCACCTTAGGTGTATGTGGCTGGCGCCTTAGTCACTTGAGCCACAGATGCCGAGCCTATATGATTCTTATATACATAATCCAGTCATATGTGTGTATATAAATCTCAGTTTGGGTTGTTTTTCGGATCCTTTCCTCCTTTTTGATGGGGAAATGACAGGAGAGGTGTTTTGTTCTGAGGGTGGCGTATCCCCTGATGGGTGTATGCCGGCAACCTTCCCCTTTATGGGTGATACGCATTTTGATCCCTTGGCTAGGTGGGGCTTTGAAATTCTTAAGCTGCAAGTCATTGGAATAAGTTTATTGCCAGGATTGCTTCCTTCAGGACAATGGTTGCCTTGATAGGTCTTTCTTAGGGAGGGCCCTTCTCCACTCCTATCTAAGACAGTGAGTCTCTGCCAGCCCTGCCTTGGAACACAGGGTCAACCTCAGGCCACCTCCTGGCTCCCCTTCGGGCCCGCATAGTCTCCATTATATGTATACATGGATGGGGAGGAGAGACAGGCAGTCAACACATAAATTATCTGAGTAAGTAAGTCAATTCCAGATTGTGGGAAGTGCTGTGAAGGAAATAAAGCAAGCAGTGGGCATGGAGAGTGAGGCAGGGAGGAGGTCACCATCAGTTGAGTCAAGTCCCTGTCCTGGGAGCGTTCTCCTGAGGAAGACAGAGAGGACTTCTTTCAGGAGTGACAGTTCGGTGGAGATAGACATGAAGTCTTGGGAGAGCCTTGTAGACTTTGGGCGGAGAGTGGGCCGGGGGACTTCAGAGGCACAGACCTGGAGGCAGTGGCAGCCGTGTGGCAGAGGAAGAGGAAGGAGGCCGGGGATGGTGTGGGGGGGAGGAGGTAAGAACCGGGGGGTGTCCAGGGCCAGCCCCGAAGCTTTGTAGGCTGTAGTCAGGACATCAGCGTTTATCCTTACAGTGGGGGAGGAAACCCCTGGGAGGTTGAGATCAGGAAGGGGCAGGCTCCCTGTTCTAAAAGTCAAACTTGTCTTACTTGTCTTTCCAACTTTGTAGAGAAATTGATGCGTGGAAAGGGTCACGTCCCGGGGAAGCGTGAAGACCAGTATCCAAAACCAGACAAAGTGGGCTCCCTGCTAACTGTGACCTTGTTTTGTTCCCCTGTGTCTCCCGAAGCCCAGCCAGGGATGTCCAATATTTGCTAAATAAATGAAAGAAAGGATGGACGGATGAATGAGTCAAACGACTCATTAGCTTCTAGTCCTGTTAGGTTTTGAGTGCAGAAGTCCGCCTTGTTGATGGCGAATTTGTCCTACCGGCAGGCTAGCTGTGGGGACCACTTTTCTCTGCATTTGCTTTCCTCCCTATTTCCTGGTTGGGATTCTCCATAAGAGAAACGGGATTTAGAAGAGGGAAGGGAAGGACGAGGCGTTTTTAAAGGTGGGAATAGTGTGGACACGTTCACAGCTCACCACAGCTGTGGCTGAGCCTCAGGCTCATCCCAGTCCTGGGGTGTGACAGCACAGCAAGGAGAGTCCACTGACTTTGCAGGTCACAGGTGACACTGAGATCAGAGACCACGAGAAGGGTCACTGTGGCAGCACATGGGGGGTTCAGCTGCCCTTTGTCCCTCCCGCTTCACCACGTCTTCCCAACCTCAGTCCTGCTGCCCCAGGAGCAGCTCTGGCTGTTGTGTCTGCAGCCTGGTCCCACAGACGACCCCCTTCCACAGCTCTCCCGCTCTCCTCAACCAACTCTGAAGATACAGACCAAGTTGAGCTTTTCTCAACTTTGGGCTTGTCTATCCCAAAATTGTAGGGCCAAAAATCAATTGTTAAAGATAACAATGATGTTTACCAAAACATACAGAAGAGTTCTGAAATGGATGAGCGTGTCTCTCTTTGAATTTTAGAAACATTTTTGGTGAGAAAGCAGATTTTTAAAATTGTTTGTTTGCCTAAGAAGGACATGAGAAGATGTCCCTGTTTGATTTTGCAATCTGTGGACTGAATAACTTTGCAGTGAGTTGTGGAGTGATGAAGTTCAGCTGGTAATCATTGGCAGACCCCCCCCCCCCCGCCCCAACTTGGTTTCTCTGCTGGGCACTTATGACCTTTATCTGAGTTCCTGAGATTAAAGTTTATTCCCAGTTTGAGGCCAGATCTAAAAGATGCTAATTTTTTTTTTGATGTATAGGAAAAAGAGACAGGAAAGATGGACAGAAATGGCCAAGTGAGATCCAGACCATTGGAACAGGGAGGTCAGGCCACTGGGTTTTGTGACAGTTCAGGGCACAATCTCTGTTGTCAGCCAAAGAGATTTGAATCTCAACTTGACTGTGTCAACAGAAGTATTTTAAAGTCTTGATATCCTCATTTATGATGTAAATGTGATGTGATAATTGCTTCTCACAGTGTTTGCAAAGTCAAATAGGACCATGTACGAAGGACTCAGCACGGTGCCTGGCACCCAACCAACTTCTGGCTTTGACCTTGCTAGGTGACCCAGGGCCAATTTGTGAAACTGTGCCTCAGGCTCCTCATCTGTAAAATGGGGGCTCCTAATAGTATCCACTTGAAAACATTTGTATGAATATTATATAATAAATAATAGTATGGAAAACACTAGATTCAAATCCTGGCTCCAACAATTCATTACTGTGTGACCTTGGTAAAACTACTTAACATCTCTGAGTCTCAGGTCCTGGCCCTCCTAAAGGGAGCAGTTAGCTTACAGGTGACCATGCCTGGAAAGGAGCTGACGGAGCCTAGGTTGTGGTGAGTGCTCAGTGGATATTGTTTATTATTACTGCCATCCTTATCCTGATGATTAACCATATTCAAATATGCGCTACGCACATTACCTGCCAAATAGTTTCTAGGTCATACAACCACTCTATTGGGTATGACACCATCGTCATTTTAGGAGGAACCCACTGGGCAGTTGATGGCAGTGGCCGTGTTCACCTTTCTTACTGGAGAGGTGAGGCTGTACAGCTTGTAAGTTATTTTCCTCTAGAAATTGCCTATATTGCTAGGACTGGGTGTCACCACTGGGACACCTTTGAAAGCCACCACCACACAAACACACAGAGATAACTCTGTGAGCTGACACATGGTACGTTGATTACCTTGACTGCAGTAATCATTTCATAAGGCATACATCATGCAAAACATCATGCAATACCCCTTCAATATGTATAATTTCTACATGTCAGTCCTACTGCAATAAAGCTGGAAAAGAAGGGGGATAAGAGGTCTGGGGAGACAGAACTCTCTGAGTCGGGGGAGACTGATCTTCTGGTTCCTCTCAGTCTCTGTCACTCTGTGTGGGCAGTGGGAATCCCGAGGAACTTCTCCAAGGCAGAGCAGAAAGCCTTTCTCTTTTGTCTTCCTGCAGCAAGACCTTGATGAAAACTGACTTTTAACAATGGAGGATAACACTGTAAAAAGTCGGGAGGCTTCTTCCCAGAGGATGCCACAGAAATATCCATCAGTGAGGAGGAAGCTTCCTGCTGACAGGTGGAAAAGAGAACGAGATCTAATGAGTGGGCTGAACACTCCCCCTGGACTCTTGACAAGTAAAAGATAAGTGGATGCTGGAAGCATTGAGCTATGTGGATTGATGAAGCCAAATGTTTCAGGACTGGGATGCGGTAGGTCCCTGCCTCTTCACAGGGGCAATTTTGCTTCTCTCAAGGGATATTTGTCAACATCTGCAGACATTTTTGGTTGACACACTGGATGATGCTGTCATCTAGTGGGTAGAGGTCAGGGAAGCTGATCAACCTCCTACAATGCACAGAACAGTCTGTCACAACAACAACAAAAATCCAAAATGTCAACAGTGCTGAGGCTGAAAACCTAGATAGAGTTGGATAGGTACCAGGCAGTGGCCACAAAATGCTAACAGCTGAAGATGCCATAATAAAATATGAGAGATCGGGTGGGCTATGCAGGGAGTTTTGGTTCTGGAGGCTGGAAATCTGAGGGCAGGGTGATAGTGTGGTGGGTGCCTGATGAGGGCTCTCTTCCCTGGCTTGCAGACAGCCGCCTTCTTGCTGGCTTCCCATGTGGCAGGGAAGGAGAGAAAACAGAGGGGGTAGGGAAGAGCGGAGAGAGGGTGAGAGGGCACGTGGGGTCTTACAAGGGCACTAAGGCCATCATGAGGGCCTCAACTTGGTGACCTCATCCAACCCAAATTACCTCTCAAAGGCTCCATCTTTGAATATCATTACATTTAGGGTTAGGGCCTCAACCTATGAAATTGGGGGAGGGAGAGAAGAATTCAGCTCGTAACAACGTAACTAATAAGATTAAAAGCTTACATAATGTTTACTCTCCTAAGAGCTTCATGGATACATGAACTCACTAAACCCTCAAACAAGTCTAAGAGTAGGCAGCGATTTTATCCTATTTGACAGATGAGGAGATTGAGGAACTTGTCCCAGCTCCCAGCTCACATTGCTTGGGTTTACAGAGCCCAGGCCATCTGGCGCCAGGGTTTGTATTCTTAAAGCACTATTACTAGAAAAGCAACCGGCATGCCCCATCAGTAGAAACTCAGAATAGCGTTGCGACTCTGCTAAACCAGGAGCTGCAAACCTGATTGCAACACTCTGACTTTCCCCCACTGGAGGCACTCCTGCTTTCCCAGGCTGCTTCCTCTAAGTAAAAACAACAAACATAAGAAATGATATTTAATGGCTGCTTTGGCATAGAGACAAATGCAATCCAGGATGGATTCATTATGATCACAATTCTCTTTCCTTCTGATTTCAAACTAAATTAAAATGAAAACATTTTTGTGGGCCCTTAAAAGAGTCATGGGCCCCAGGCACTGGGCCTAATGGAGAAGCTGGCTCTGGGCTGGCAGTGGGCTCTGGCAGGAACAAGATGGGCTGGAGAGAGCCAGGTAGGAAAATGACACAGCAGGAATCCCGGCAGCCTGGGAAGCCCTTTCTACAGGGGCCACTGTTGCTCAGCTCCAGCCCGGGGTTGGGAAGTGGAGGGAGGACGGAGAATGAGCACTCAGCTCAGGATTGATAATTTGGTGAGTTGCTTAATTTTAGAAAAGAAACCAGGAATCCAAACCCAAAGGTTCTTTTAAATTAGTTCACTGTTTCTACAAGCACTAGAATAACAAAAATAAAAGGAAAGGGCTGCTTCTGTGGCTCACAGGAGTAGGGTACAGGCCCCACATGCCAGAGGTGGTGGGTTCAAACCCAGCCCCCGGCCAAAAACTGCAAAAAAAAAAAAAAAAAAAAAAGAAAAGAAAAAGAAAGAGGGAGAAAGGAACAAAAGAAAAAAGAAAGAAAAGGAAAAAAGAAAGAAAAAAGGATAAAATATCAAATTTGGTTAAGGAAATGGACTCTGCAGTCAGGGATACCTTGGCTGGTCCACTTGTGGGACGGGTGACTTGGGCAACAGACTCCATTTCTGTAAACTTCATTTCAGCATCTGCAGAATAGAAAGTGGACTAGCGTGCACTTTTGCTGCAAGGATGTGAGTGTTGAACGTGAGTTGGGTTTGCATCTCATTCTTAAAGTACAAGGGCATTTCAGACCCAAACAGAAACTTGCAGGTCAGATTCCAATGCTTTCTGGAGCTAAGAAAGTGGTATAAATAGGCAAAAAAAAAAAGAAAAGAAAAAAAGCCAGGTGGGGCCGATGGCAGACTGGAGAACTCAGACCCATCTCAAGGGCAAGCCTGCTTCAGCCCAAGTGGTTCTTGCCAGCTGGGGATGTGGCCCATGGTAGGTGGCACCTCCAATGTTACATAGTGGCCAGGAATCTGGATTTTATGGACAATGTCTCGTTAGTTTTTTAACGTCAGCAATGTCTTTCAATTTGTTAAATGATACACACATCTTCACGTTGGACCAGTTCACAGCTGGCTCTAAACAGAAGGCGGGGCTCTGCACAGGGTTCTCCTGTTTTGTGGGTCTCCAGCGGCATTTGTAGAAGTGCCTGTGGCCCAGGAGGGGCTGTGCTTTTAGGGGAGCAGGTTGGGAGATGAATCTTGTCCTATAACTGTTATCAGGAAAAATAAAAAGAGAATTTGCAATTAGGGTCATTGGCATCATGATGGGAAATATCAGTCCAGAAATTGAAAATGTCACGGGAAGGAGTGTCACAGACGTGGGAGGGAAGCAGGACCTGGGGCACCTGATTTACTTTTTAATTTTTTTTTAATTTTTGAGGAAGAGAAAGAGAGTGGCATAAAAGAACAAAGAACTCAGACATACGAATTGTAGCCCTCCAGAGGAATTTTTAGACCCAGAAATCTCCAGAAAATAGCATGAGTTTCTCTTCTCACTTTTTCCAATGAGATTTTTTTCATAATGTAGGGAGGTACCTCTTACAGAACTTTACAGCTTTTTCAACTTTTTTTTTTTTAATTGCAAAGATAAGTATAATGGAAACTGGAATAAGTAGACTGGTCCAAGGCCCATGGAATCCCAAATACTCATGGGATAAAGCAAGGGATGTAAGTGAGACAGACAAGCTGGGAGGGCATTAGGGGATGGTGGAGACTGGGGCAAACAGCAGGCCTGGCTCAGGCAGCATGGCCATGCAGGAAGCTGAGCCACAATTAGACAGATCCAAATTTTGAAAACAAGTGAAAATCCCAATTTTGAAAATGAAACGTCTTGATTTTTATAAGTTGTCAACACATTCAAAACTTTAAAACACACCACACAAGCCCAAGAAAGCAAGTCAGAGGCCCGGCTTTGGCTGGGAACTTGGCAGTCTGTGGCTTGTGTAAAAGACTCTTCTAGCACTCCCCACATTTCCGGACCAGGTCATTGGCACCTCACTTCCTGTCAAGTGTTTACTTGCCAGGAACCCTTGGCGTGATCATTTTTGTAACTATTCATCCTGAAGAAAGACCTTCAGTCAAGACAATATTTTACTTCTGTTTCCTCCCTCCCATTCACCGGGCTTTTGCTTGTTCAGCCAGAAATTCAGGAACCCCAGGAAGGCTCTTAAGACCTGAAAAACATCTTAAACTCTCATCCCAGGGCTGTTTTTCATTAAAGAATTTTCTTTTTATAGTAAACCAGAGAGAGGATGTTCAGAGTCCAGGTTCAAAAGGTGCAGGTTATTTTTTTTTTTCATTGTTCTTTTCTGCTCAGCACAGCCCAAAAATAGAAAGGCAAAAATACAACCCGATGAGTCTTTAACGTCCAAATACTACTCCCGCTCCTAACTAGAGCAGCCACTGGGACCAGCTCTGCTTCTGTGAGGGAACGGGGCACTGATCAGGAGGCTAACTCCGTTTTTTATGTGCTGCCGATCCTATTTCTCCATTCCGTTTCAGCATCTTTCGTGCAACAATAACAGGAAAAACAGCGGCACAACGCCCAGTTTGATTATAAGTCTTTCTCCTGGATTCTCATGCAAACCCGGAGCCTGATTCAGAGATGAGCCGTGTGCCCGTGAACTTCAGTTTGGGGTTGACCCCGTCATTTAAGATGCAACAAGTTCCCCAGACTGTAATTTCTCCTATGTAGTGAACAAATGTGTTTACTTGAAAATGCTCATCAATAAAGTTGTGAAATGCGTCATGTTTCAAAGAGAAAACAGTTATCAGGATTCCAACAATTAAGAGAGTGGGGAAAAATACATTGTAATAAGGTAACTGGGTATTGTTCGCCTATTAAAATTCACACACGCACACATGTGCATGCCTGTTTTGGGGACACAAGATCGTGAGCAGGTATTTGGGAAGACATCAGTTCATTATGGCTTTGATTTTAGCTGGGTGGTGCTTGTTACCTGACTTATTTAACTTCTTTTTCCCTGTGTCGCTCATCTCCAAAACACCGGTAATAATAGAAGCTGCCTCAGAAACGCATCGTGAAGACTGTATGATGTCCGGCAGCCATTGCTCAGAGCGCAGTGTCTGACATAGAAACCAAAGTCCATAAGTGGTGCCTAATCCTTCCACAATACATGTCCTCTGGCGTATCTTGCTTATGGTGACACATGGCACAGGTAGAATTGTTTAATTCCAGAGGTTGTGTTCTTTTTTTTACTTATTAAATCATAGCTGTGCACATTAATGCAATCCCAGGGTACGGTGTGGTGTTTTCATGTACAATTTGAAATACTCTCATCAAACTGGTTCACGTAGCCTTCATGCCATTTTCTTGGTTATTGAGTTAAGACATTCATACTCCACTTTTAGAAAGATTCACCTGTACCCTTGTAAGATGACCATTGAGGTGACCCCACCAATCACCCTCCCTCCACCCATCCACCCCCTCCCCTCCCCATATTCTAAGGCTATAATTAGGTTAGAGGTTGTGTTCGGTTCATCAAAGCCCATGACCAGGATCAGAATGAGAAACTCCAGAACCCTCTTTTGTACATTGCATTGAGGTGGAGAAACAGTGAGCGTGGTACAGTGTTTATGTCATTAAATGTGACTGCGCTGGTGCCTACAGGGACCCATCTTGCTAGCTGCACACGCTCCTGTAAAGCTCATGATCTCTGTGAATGGTTTAGCAGAGAGATGTAGCATTTCTGTTTGGGATCACTGAAGTCTCCACGGGAGAAACAATTTCTGGGGGTGTTAGGTGAATTTGTAGGCAGCTCTTGTTCTGGAGTTGTTACAAAAGCCACCCTTCTAAAAGGCACAAGAGGACTGGCCACAAATCCTGGTCGGGTGGCTCGATCAACAAACAGCTCAGGAAAAGCGGTATTTTTTAGAGGGCGGGTCAGAGCCACTGTTTCTTCATGGTTCCTCCCTCAGACTAGGCACAGCTAAAATGAACACAAGTGAGTCCCTTCACCTGTTTCTCTTTCAGCCCAGCAGTGGTCAGCACCCAAAGTGGACCTGGGTTGGATTCCTGGTGTTGCCACTTTTATTGGTTGGTTGATTTGGGTTTGATAAGACAGAGATGATGGAAATAGTGGTGTAACTTATACCTTGAGTTATAAGGTACAAGTTCTAAGAGGCTGGAGTTTGTCTTTCTTTTTTTTTTTTTTTTTTGAGACAGAGCCTCAAGCTATCCCCCTGGGTAGGGTGCTGTGGCATCACAGCTCACAGCAACCTCCAACTCCTGGGCTCAAGCGAGTCTCCTGCCTCTGCCTCCCAAGTAGCTGGGACTACAGGCACCCGCCACAACGCCTGGCCATTTTTTGGTTGCAGCCATCATTGTTGTTTGGCGGCCCAGGCTGAATTCGAACCTGCCACCTTAGGTGTATGTGGCTGGCGCCTTAGCCGATTGAGCCACAGGCACTGAGCCGAGTTTGTCTTTCTTATCCTGGTCATGGGCTTTGATGAACAGTAAATAAGTCTGTAAAACAGAGCCTGATTCTGAGAACAAATTCTAAACACAGGAGCTCCATTTGGAGAGCTAGAGATTCCCAACCTGGGAGCCTCCGGCTTTGTGGTCTCTTGAAAAACGTTCGTGTACCACACACGCCCCTGTTTGGGTGGTCATTCAGAGGCTCACAGATCTTTACCCTGTGGGTCAAGATCTTCTGTTCTAGAAAACATGTGAAGGGGACTGGAGCGGTGTGTCTACAGACGAAAACCTCTTCAGCGCTTGTCTGGCTACCGTTAAGTCTTTTCTGAACCGTAACAAGATAAGTAGGTAAACGGATCTTGTTGGAGGGAAACAGGCTTGGTTCTTTTTAAAAATGGGGCTTACATTGTATTTTATTTCTTAGGAAGGAACGAACATGATCTTTCAAACTGGTGATTCATCATCTGCTGGCTTCAGGGCAAGAGAGTAAACTTGGAGGACCTTTATTCCTGGCCAGAGGCAGGACTTCCTGCAGGAAGGCTTCCTCCCACCGAGGTCTGCAGCCCTCCTTGCAGGAGCTCTGGAGAGGGACCTCATGAATCATTTCTGTGTCTAGACACATCAGAGGACAAGCTGCCTGTTCACCCGGCTCACCAAACCCAGGCAGCAGAACTGACAAGGCAGGTCTCCCTGTGAGTCACTCAGAGGGAGGGGAGGGAAGGAGAGGTGAGCAGGTTCAGAGGGCCTGGTTCCCTTTCAGACGTAGGCAGCATTCCTCCCCAGGGAAGACCCGGTCATGTTGTCTCTTGCCGTAGAAAGTCAGGTAAGGAGACGCTGTTGATTTTGTCTCCGGCTCTTGGTGCCAGAGTGGACCCAGCAGGGCTCTGAAGACATTGTTTAGGCTTCAACCTTGACAAAGAATGTGACCATCCTTCAACTGTGGGAGCTTAATAAATACCTGGGGGGTGAATTCAAGGGAACGCTACCGTGAAAGATGGGCCACTTGATTCAGGCAATTAATTAAAAGAATTTTTAAAAAATGTGATGAATTATTTTATTTATTTGTTTATTTTTTTGAGACAGAGCCTTAAGCTGTCGCCCTGGGTAGCGTGCCGTGGCATCACAGCTCACAGCAACCTCCAACTCCTGGGCTCAAGTGATTCTCCTGTTTCTGCCCCCCAAGTAGCTGGGACTACAGGTGACCACTACAATGCCTGGCTATTTTTTTTTTTCTTTGGTTGCAGCCGTCATTGTGGTTTGGCAGGCCCAGGCTAGATTCGAACCTGCCAGCTCAGGTGTATGAGGCTGGCGCCTCAGCCACTTGAGCCACAGGCGCCGAGCCTGATGAGTTATTTTATCTTTGCTCTTCTTTCTGGATAGTAAAGATAAAACCATGGCTTTGGGCTGCTTTTCAGAAGGCCAGTCCGACAGCCAGGCCCATTTTAGGCGTCCTCACTATTTTCCACAAATTTCTTTTCCTCAAACTCAGCTTCCTCTAATGTATCTTAATACATTAGAAATATTTTTTCCCAGGTCTTAAATGCAAAAGCAGGGCAGTGGGAGTCCCTAATTCTAAGATATGTGAGATGAGTAATCTTTAAGGTAATATGCACTTTATAAGTTCATTAATAATGCTTAAGCGTTAAGCTTAATGCTTTAATTATTTTAAGTGCAGCACGCTCTTCATATTCTGGATTTAAAATGTGTTCATAGTGATTTCGGTTATTTGATTATTTCCTCTTAATAAATAAGTAGTCCAGGAATTTGGGTCAAGAAAAAAGAGGAAAACAAATCTGTAGGTGAGTCTTAATAGTGTGTATTTTTAAAATTGTTAGTAAGATGTATCAAGCTACTATTCTTGGCCTGCACAGCTTCTGTTCAAGGAAACAGGCTACATTTTCTGTTTAAAAATGTGAAAATGTGTCCTGGAGATGTTAGCAGCATGGGACTGTGGAAAGACTGTGACATTTGAAGAAGGGACATCCAGAAGAGATGTGAGTTCAAACTGCCGCCTTCTAACTTCTAAACCCCAGAAAATATTGATCTGCGTGTTTTAATCATTGCCAATACATGTCTGCATGTAAAAAAAAAAAAAAAAAAAACAGAGAAGAAAGGAACGTCTGTATAATGTCCCCAGCCTGGCAGAAGGTCGTGGAGGCGACGGTGTGGGGTGCGTTCTGATACCGTGTGCACCATGGCTGGCGGTTTGCAAAGCCAGCAGCTCAGGAGAATGGATGTCCGTCTGGCAGAACTCATCTTGTGAACTGACCATCGCTAAGTTAAGAAGGAATTTCTCTCCTCACACAGAATGACAGAGTTGGCTCAGGCGTATAAGGAGAACGCCAGGCAAAGGAGTCACCGTGCTCTGGAAACCTATGTGGGGCAGCGGCTGGGTATGAAGCCCATTCCTTGCTTGAGGGCGCTCACCAAAATATCCCGTAATCTGTGTTTGAGAAATAGCCCAAGACACTGAGACATCCCGTGCAATCTCCCCCTTCATTGTGGATGATAACTGGCTCTGGAAAGTAGGCCCCCAAGTTTTCCGTGTGTAACAGTGTATCATTAGTGCCTTTCCAGAGAGATGTTATTACCGTCAAGTCAGAATCTTTTTAAGCCTTCAGATACTTATTCTGTCTGACACATAAAAATCTTCAACCCAGACAGACATCGTGTTTGTTTTTTATGGAATTGTTTCTCGAAGCAGTTAACCTCCCTTTCCTCCACAATCCTCTTCCATTTTCTCTGCCACTGACTGTCAGCCAATTTTTAAATTGGTTATTTTTCTTGGTTATTAAATTGGTTATTTGGTTTTAAATTGGTTATTTTTCTTGGCCTTTCTTAAAAATTACTAGCATTAGCTATTTTCAAATGTGTGAGCTGTGAATCCCGTGGTTAAAATCGAGTATCAGTGGAAGGGGTGGCTGATGGGAAAGTAGGGAATAAATCTCGTGATAAAAGAGTCTGATGGGCTCCGCGCCTATAGCTCAACCGGCTAAGGCACCAGCCACGTACACCTAAGGTGGCGGGTTCGAATCCCCAGCCCGGAACTGCCAAATGATGGCTGCAACCAAAAAATAGCCGGGCGTTGTGGCGGGCGCCTGTGATCCCAGCTACTTGGGAAGTGGAGGCAAGAGAGTCGCTTGAGCCCAGGAGTTGGAGGTTGCTGTGAGCTGTAATGCCACGGCACTCTACCCAGGGGGACAGCTTGAGGCTCTGTCTCAAAAAAAAAAAAGTATTTAATTTCTCCATCATAGATGAAACTCAGTTTAGCTGGATATAGAATCCTGGGTTGGAAGTTGTTTTGCTTTAGGAGATTAAAAGTTGCTGACCATCCTCTTCTGGCCTGAAAGATTTCAGCAGGAAGATCTGCTGTCATTCTAATACTCTTTCCTTTGTAGGTTATGGTTTTCTTACGACTAACTGCTTTCAGAATTTTTTCTTTCATATTAACTTTAGTGAATTTAATTATGATGTGCCTGGGGGATGTCTTGTTTGTGTTGAGTCGTGCTGGGGTTCTGAAACTATCTCCTATCTGAAATTCTGGATCTCTTGGGATGTCTGGGAAATTCTCTTTCCAAATTTCGTGAAGAAGAGCCTCTGTGTTTTGTGAGGCAGCTTCATCACTTTCAGGGATTCCTACAAGGCGAATATTAGTTTTCTTGGAATTATCCCAGAGCTCTTTAAGAGAAAGATCCATTCTTGTTTTCCATCTTTTTTCATCCTTGCGCTCTTGGGCTTGTTCAAAGGCTTTGTCTTCAATGTCAGAGATCTTTTCTTCAGTTCGTTCCACTCTGTTACAAAGAGATTCCACCGTGTTTTTCAAATCTTTGAGGGCTGTGACCTCTTGTCTCAAAGTTTCAAAGTCCTTGATCATTTTATCTTTGAAATTGTTGAATTCCTGAGTCATCTTTTGAATAATTTCTTGGGACATCTTTTGAATAATTTGTTGAGACATTTTTTCAATTGTTTCTTGAAATTCTAGCTCCTTCCTTTCTTCCATTCTATTAATCTTGTTTACTATCCACGTTCTGAACTCAATTTCTGTCATCTCAGCCATCTCTTTATGGTTTGGATCTTCAGGTACCTCTGCCACATCCTTCCTTGGGGGGGGTTGCTATACTCTGGTTATTCCTACTACCGGAGTTTTTCCGCTGGCTTCACCCCATGCTGGATTTGCTCTGCTTGGCTAGGTGAGCTGGTAGGAGGAAGTTGGGTTGGGGGCTCTGGGAGTGATATTTTGCTGGCCTTTTTGGGCAAAGGCTGGGACTAGTGTCTGTATCTTTTCCCCTAGAACTTTGCCAAGGATGCAAATAATGCTATGGTCTGAGAGCCTAGAGGTCTGCTTGTCTCTATCTTGTTTACAGTTGGTATCTTTTCTACCTTAGAAAATCAATTACTTTGGGTTAAGATCAGCTGTGGAGGCTCGGCGCCTATAGCTCAACCAGCTAAGGCGCCAGCCACGTACACCTAAGGTGGAGGGTTCAAATCCCCAGCCCGGACCTGCCAAACAACAATGACGGCTGCAACCAAAAAATATCCGGGCATTGTGGCAGGCGCCTGTGGTCCCAGCTACTTGGGAGGCGGAGGCAAGAGACTTGCTTGAGCCCAGGAGTTGGAGGTTGCTGTGAGCTATAATGCCAAGGCACTCTACCCAGGGGGACAGCTTGAGGCTCTGTCTCAAAAAAAAAAAAAAAAAGATCAGCTGTGGAGAAATAAGAGTGATTAAGTCACCCCTCCCCTTACTGGCGATGGTTGGGAAAGGAAAACCACACCTTCCCTCAACCACACCCCCAGGGTATCACTTTAGATAGTTCTCAGGTGATTGGACCAGTTCAAATGATATGAGACAAGTGTCACAGTTAACACAATTTTCAGGT
>CAUYTI010164431.1:0-18622 GCA_963575145.1 Galago senegalensis
GCGCCCGCCACAACACCCGGCTATATTTTTTGGTTTCAGCCGTCATTGTTGCTTGGCGGGTCCGGGCTGGGGATTCGAACCCGCCACCTTAGGTGTACATGGCTAGCGCCTTAGCCGGTTGAGCTATAGGCGCCGAGCCTCCTTTGAAAACTTAATGTTAACTTATTGAATTTTATGATTGAGAGGAATATATATTGACTGAGATTTAAGCCTTTCACTGACCAATAAATAGAAGAAAATCTTCACAGTATGCAAATAATGAAGTTTATTTGCAAAGAGACGCAGCCTTTAAAAATAACATTATATTTGTAATCTCATTATAAACATTATATACTCTCATGATATTTGAAACCCAGGTACACTTTAAAATTTATTTTTGGTGGTATAGTTAGACATGATCTTACAATTAAGTTTTTCTTCATTTTAAAAAGACTGACTGTAATTAGCATAAGCTAGTGGCTGTTGCATTCAAAAAGATAAATTATGTTAGCTACACTGCCAGTGACTTGTCAATTTTAGCTGTCTTCATGTTTAAACTCTTAATACTATATTTCATGAAATTTAACACTTGTAATAAGGTTGACTTTCACATGACAATATATACTGTCTCTTTTTGATAGAAGCTCAGATACTAAATTAGGAATAAGATACTGTAACTTGCTAGTGAATTACTTAATTCCTCTATGTCACTAGTAATGTTCCCTTGTCAGTATTATGATTAGAAAAATTCTACAGAGAATTCTCTTATCGTGCTATAAATTTCAATGTTGTTTCAGAATGAATAATTTGATTTCCAAACAAAGCTTTAAGCAATGACTTTGTCTTTTGGATGAATAAAGGCATTGGATAGAGGAAGCAGTGTTTGACTTTTTTTATTAAAGGTTAAAAAATTATTTGCAGTCTTAAAATATGACATATACTGAGTGTCCTTAGAGTCTGTCACACAAAATTACAGCAAAAATGTGCCAGAGTACTTCTTGTTGATATTGCCAGTGACTTGATTCCATTTGGCAGTGTAAAGTATTTTATCTCTTGGGGTGATGATATGCTTCAGTTTATACTGCAAATCTCCAAAAGCTGACTTTCTTCATGCTTCTAAAGTACTGTCAGGAGTTACCCAGCTGAAAAATCACAGAAATACTATTTGTTCTTCCAAGCGTTGGTTTGGCAATTCTCTGCTGTATTAGAAGAACTAACCCAAGGGAAGATGTTCTGTCAAAACTTGAATGTCATTTTGGGAATGAACTAAGAGCTTAACTCATCATGTACCAGTTACTTTTATAAGTGTAGCCAGTGTGATGATTAATGTGTGGCTCATACTAGTGATCTGGGGATAAACACAGTGGATTTCTACAGCCATTGCTAAAACAAAAACTTTTTATCATGTTTTGGGCACATGTTTTCCGTTATCAGTGGAATAAAGTTTTATTTCAAAATGGTAATATCAAATATCCATATAATTTTGGTTACATAGAGCTATTTTTTTCTGAGTCACCATTTAAGGAAAACTTGGAAGGGGGCCACTTTTGGTCTCTCGGGCCTTTTCAATTCACCTGTCTAGAGAGATGTTAATTCAACAACAAACTTAAAAGCTTTAATGGCACTATTGTTAACAAAAGTAGTGATAATAATTAGAGTACAGGAAATTTCACTTTGCATATGTAGAATATGTTATGGGTCGGGGTTTCTCAGTTTCCCAAATCCAGTTGACCTGGTTGGGGAACTTAGCTTTCTAACTTAGCTTACTCAGGTAAGCTAGAAAGTTCAACCGGGCACAGCAGTAATTGTAAGCAAAAATGAATAAGAAGAGAAAATAAGACTGGAGCAGCACAGGCAGTGTGAACAGAGAGCAAAAGTAACCTGCACAAGTTTCAGTGTAACAAACAGAAATTTTATTAAGAACAATGGGAAAATTGAGAGTTTATTCTCAGAATCTTCTGAGAATTAGTATAATATGTATTTGTAGAGCTTGCCATCTGTAGATATTTAGCTATACAGTGTCCAACAACTGTGTTCACAAACTCATGTTAGAAAAATTGCTCCATACCTCATTGCTGAATATCACTGTGATCATCTTTAGTACTCCCTTAGGAAGCCATTTACCAATACCTATTTGCCTAGTCAGCTATTTACCCAAAGCTATTTTTCTGGACAGCCCTTCAAAGCAATTTTGAAACTCTTTTTCTGGAATAGCCATCAGAGGTACCAACACATTACCCTGATGTCTTAAATGTCATCAAAATGACTTCCTTTCAATATATCCCTTATCTTTGAGTGAAGAAAAAAATGTCCCGGGGGGGTGGTGGGACAGATCAGGTGAGCATGGAGGGTGGTCCAATACAGTTATTGTTTACTGGCTACAAACTCCCTCACAGAAAGTGCCATGTAAACTGGTGCATTGTCATGATGTAAAAGCCACACCTTTCCTAGGTCAAGATTTTCAGTGAAGATTTTCCTATTGTGCTGTAGATATTTACTCAGTCTGCTATGCCTCTTACAGTCAGCTGAACATTCAATGCACAATTTGACTGATTTTTTGCAATATTTACATCTGTTCTCCTCATTACTGGGCTTCCTGACCACTCTTCATTGGTGACGGCTGTGGAGGAATGAACATCATGCTTGCAAGGACAGTCACCGATTCTTAACACATCAAAGGAAACGCTGACAGCACGACAGTCTCCTGGCAAGCCTAGAGATATCTTGGAACTTAGAGGCAGGCCTCCAGGTAACTCAGTGTTCTCCAAAGGTACATCCTTGTGGGAGTTGTAGAGAAAGAGCACATAATTTCCTTTTTTGTCGCCCATTACTTAAGCACTCTTCACACCTGTTATGTATCCCCTCAATAAATAGCCACTGCAAAAGTTCTTCGGGGCTCCCCTGCACCTCTGGTGAGCCTCACCTCTTGCACCTTGTACTCTCAATCTGCATCCTGGTTGTTTGCTTCATGCAGCTCCGAAAGACAGTTTCTCTCCCATCAGGAAGATGTATAATCCATTTGCACACTGCCATTTTCTCCGTGGCATTATCTTTGTAAACTTGACTAATATGTTCCTAATTTCACTTCCATTCTTACCAAGTTTAATAAGAAATTTAATGTTTACTTTTTGCACTAATTCAAGCTCCAATGTTCTTGCAATGGCACGCAAAATAATGACTGCCACTCAGCAAGACACCACCACATATCCGCATGAGCACAGCTGTAACACATCGATATGTCAAGCTTTGAACCCTTCCCAGGGATTTGTACAGTGCTGCCAATGTAGGCACACAGTGCCAAGTTCACAAACTTAAGAAATAATTTCTCAGTTAGTCAGAAAATGCTCAGCCAATTAAATAGTTTAAGTATTACTTTTGTGTCTGTAGTAGGCATATGGGTGTGCATATCAATTTTTTTATATTGATTCCATTGGAGTGTTTCAGTTAGTGTGTGAAAAGTTATTCATAGCTTTTTCATTTAATAACAAAATGATCTTCTGTTAAACAATAATTATAAGCTGAATTAAATTCTCCCTTTTCTTCCTTTCCCTGTGCAAGCTTTAATTAGATCACTGGGTAGTATTCAGAATACAAAGGGGATAATGTGTAATAAAAGAGGCAAACAGTTCTTTCATATGGGACACTTCTTGCCTTGGAGTTCTTTCTCAGAAGTTACTTAACCTTGGCTTAGCCAAATAAAGACATTTTCCTCTGGAGAAATGCCATTTAGCTGTCTACTCAGATATATCATGTTTCTTTTTACATTTTTCTATACTAAAATGCTCACTTTTCTCCATATTGGATAGCTCTACAAAGGTTAATACTCTTGAATTACACATACAGGTTTAAAAATGGGGTATTTCTAAGGACACTGAAGGCTTAAGATAACAATAGCAATGACTAATGAGTAATTTATGAAAAAATGAATTTTTACATATATATTTTGTATATTTTCTTCTCTCCATAGGCAGTCTTCACCCCTGAAAAAAAGAGAAGTTAGCTTTTATCTCAATCAATCCTTTTTTTTTTTTTTTTTTTTGCAGTTTCAGCCAGGGCCAGATTTAAACCCACCACCTCCAGTATATGGGACCAGCTCCCTACTCCTTTGAGACACAGGCGCCACCCTATCTCAATCAATCTTTATTGTATTTTGGGGAGAGGTGGAAACAATATTATGTTGGGATCTTCTAACAAGCTTGACACATGGGTTTTTCGTAGTACTTTTCCAAATTTCTGGTTTACTTGTAATGTAGAGGTAAACTGGGTGAATATCAAAGGGAAACTTGTTAATTTTTTCTTCTTTTATTTTTCTCTACTCATAATGAATTGCTTCCCTGTTTTTTTTTTCCTTTGTTTATTTACTAAATTCTCTGGCTTCTATAACTTTACATTTGCTGTTTCCTTGCCTGTGACATGGACTCTTCCACAAAGCCAAGCTTGACCCTCCAAACTTGGGTTAGTTTCTTCAGTTCTATTGCACCCAGATCTACCTTATAGGCAGAAACCAAAAGTTGTCTTCAACTATATAATCTTTGTGAAAAATAAATAAAATGTATATTAAAGAAGAATACATACAATATTAACATTAAATAAATAAAATTTTAAATTAATATATAAATGTAAACTACTTAAGATTAAATAATATTTTTAAAATATTAAAGACTATCTTAACTAAACCTTTTTGTAGAGGAAAAAAAATCTCAAAATAAGAACTATAACTTGTCAGAGGACAATAATCTATATTCTTTGGCTGTATTTAAGATTATTTTGCTGTGTCGAACTAGAAGAAATATGTTATTACTGAGAGTTGTACATATGCTGCCAGCTATTTGGTATATGTCATACAGATATTTCTAAATTTTCAATTATGCAACTTATTTAATTGACTGGACACTTTTCCAGAAAAATTAAAAATACAAAACAGAAATGTTTTTCAGAAATCTGAAACATTTGTTAAATGGTTAGTGGTTACCAGTGGTTAGGAAGGAAAGTGGAGAGAGTGGATAAAGAAAAGTTGGTTAATGAGTACAAAAATGCAGTTATTTAGAAAACCTAAGTTCTAGTATCTGATAGCAGTGAAATTATGGCTAATAGTAATTTATTGAATATTTCAAATAGCTACAAAAGAATTATAATATTTGCAATAGAAGGTAAAATAATATATTAATAATTGGTCTGAAAGTTAATATGAAGGTGACTGTTGATTTGTAACCATATTTTGCTTTCTGTATAATTTAAGAGGTTACGGGCATCCAGACAATGTTAGTGTAGTTTTTGTAAACACAATCTACAAAGATGGAATTTTATGACATTAATAACTGAAAGGTATGGAGACATAGCTTAAATAAGCAGAATTTCTGCATGTAATTGTAGATAGCTAGTGTAAATTCAAATTAGAGTGTTATACATATAGGATGTTAAATGTAATCTCTATGGTTATCACAAAGAAAATAGATATTTACAGAATTTTTCATCTACCAGCTATAGAACGCAGTTCTTTGAGTGAGTTCATTGTTCATACTCTAAGGTAGATCATAGCTGGGCTATAAAATGCATCTTAAAATATTTTTTTGAAAATTGAAATTATACCAAGTCTGACCACGATTGAATAAAATTAGAAATAGGTAGATCAGTAAAGAGATTAAGAAGAAAAAGAAAATAATTCTCAACACAAATGAAAATAAATTAAAAACATATCAAAACCTATGAAATAGAGGAAAAGCTGTATTAAGAGGAAAACTTATTGCAATAGGGGTCTACATCAAAAAAGTAGAAAGGTTTCAAATAGAAAGTTTTCCACCTTATTTTACAGCTCAAAGAACTAGAAAAACAAGAGCAAACCAAACCCCAAATTAGGGGAAGAAAACAAATAATAAAGATGAAATCAGAAGTAAATGAAACTAAAACAAAGACATCCAAAACATCAATGAAATTAAAAGTTAGATTTTGGAAAAGAAAAACAAACTTGACAAATCATTAGCTAAATTTAAAAAAAAAAAGGGAGAAGATCCAAATAAATAAAATCAGAGATAAAAAGGGACATTACAACTAACACTGCAGAAACCCATAAGATCATTAGCTACTGCTCTGAGCCAACAAACTGGAAAACCTAGAAGAAATGGCTAAATTCCTAACCGCATACAACCAGAAAGAAATCCAAAATGAATAAACTGATATTTAGATGAAAGCAGTGATAAAAAGTCTCCTATCAAAGCAAAGTCCATGACCTTATTGCTTCACTGCTGAATTTCACTGAGCATTCAAAGAAATACTAATTCTAATCCTACTTAAACTATTTCAAAAGATTATTCTCATCAGTGATATTATAAGCTAATAGCTTTGATGAACATGAAGGCAAAAATCATCAAGAAGACTACAGCAAACAGAATTCAACAACCGATTAAAAGTTACTCATCCCAGGGATATGAGGATGGTTCAACTTATGCAAATCAATCAATGTGATACATTGTAGTTGGGTCCAGCATTTTGTTCAACACTGAAAATAAACATTTTTCTTTGGTTGTTATTGTTATGATGCTGAGAGGGATATGATTCTGTGTTTGCTCTTCAATCTAGTTCATTTTCTCCATACTTCATACAGGCTCTAGTCAAATTTGTATTGGTCTTAATTGCCCTCAGTGAAGCAACGCCTTTGACAGGTTTCACCACTTTGTTCTTGTTCTTCAAATTTATGAAGTTTTCAGCCATAATATCTTCAAATACCCTGTCTCTCTCTCTCTTCTTTTTTTATAGGTTGGCCTGCTTGATGATGTCTCTTGGAGATATTCTAGGCTCTGTTTACTTTTCCTCTATCTTCTTTTTTTTCGGTTTCTCACACTTGATAATTTCAATTGTTTTATTTTCAAATAACTGATTTTTTCTTCTGCCTGCTAGAATGTGACGTGAATCTCTATAATGAATTTTTCATGTTGGTGATTATCATTTTCACGTCTGAATTTCTTTTGTGTTTTATTTTTACTTTTTATCTCTTTATTAATATTTCCATTTTGTATGTGCATCATTTGACTTTCTACATGCTTTTCTCAGCCTTTTGAGCATCTTTAAGATAGTTGTTTTAAAATCTGTGTCTATGTCTGCCATCTGGTCTTTCTCAGGGACAATTTATGTCAGTTTGCTTTTATCCTTGAAATGAGTCATGTACTTCCTTGTTTCTTTGTGTACATTGTGATTTTTTTTTTCTTCTTGAAAACTGGATCCTTGAATCTGCGAATGTGTTAATTCTGGGAGTCAGATTCCCCTCCTTTACCACAATTGGCTCTTTTTTGCTTTTGTTTTGTTATGAATTGCTGTAGGCTCTCTACATGCTGAAGATAAGCCTGAGGTGGGTCCTTAAGGTCTTAGTTTTTGTCTAATCCTGCATCTTTCCCTGGACACGCACAATGAGTTTCTACTTTTTCCCATCTATCCAGTTGCTTTGGAATATATTACTTGTCTTTAATGATTGGCTTCTCAAAAGTGAGAAAAGAAAAAAATGAAAAGAGGAAGTCCACTAGCACTGTAAGTCCCTTGGAAGTCACTTCCATTGGGTGGACAGTGGTTTACAACAATGGGGGAGGTGTGCAAAACAGCTGCTTGCCTCTATGTCTGCTCCTCCTTGATTATAAGCAGCAACCACCTATCAGAATACACATGCCAGGGTTTCTATTACCCACCCTGGATTCTGCAAGTGATATGAAGCTGCACCAAGAATATGTGCCTGTCTTTGGGCTGGGAAATGGGGAATGAGTAGCTCCTGCTGACTTAAAAGCTGAAATACACTGAAATTAATTAGAAGTTAATTTAAGCTTTATAGCAGAGGTTGTAAGCCTTCAATTGATTCTGGAATTTCAGAATATTTACATTGGATTCTTCAAGGACCATTTTTGTGTCAGAAGACAGATAGACTTTAAATGCTTCCTATTCTCCTGTCTTCTCAGACTCCCAGTTCTTTAAAGCATATAAGCTTACAAATGTTAATCATAAAATGGAGATAAGGACATACGCTTTATCCTCACAGGATTGATATAAGGATGATATTAAATAATGCAAATGGGGAATACAAGGTATAATATAGAGAAATGTATGCCCAGTGTGATCAATAGCACACATATCAATCATGTGTATTTAATTCCTCCCTTGACATTAGGCTTGACCCTATCTTATCTTAGCCAATACAGTATGAATGGAAGCAAAGTGCATTAATATGGGCAGAATCTTTAAAAGATCACATGTAATCCTGTGTTCTTTCCTTTTTGCCATAATGATTATTTATGTTCAGAAGGTGGGCAAAAGCCTGGGTTCCAGAGTGAATATTACATGAAGTAGAGTCACTGCTAATCTTCTATAGACTTGTCACATGTGCAAGAAACAAGCCTGTATTACTTTAAGCCAAAGATTAGGGGCCTCATAGGTTTCCACACTATAATCTATTCTTATTGATACAGTCTCTCTTCCCTTTGGCACACCGTAGGTTGTCTGTCATAGAATTTTTATTATTCTACATCTGCCACAAAAGAGTAAATTTTCCCTATTTGGAGTGGATACTGAAAGTTTCAACTATACAGTGGACTTAATAAATGATTCTATTCAGCTAGACAAGGAGGAAGCCCATCATTAAGCACAGTATTTCATGAGAGTTCTTATATACTTTATAACTATTATATAATAAAATAATTTTAGATAAAGGTATAGCTATAGATATAAAGAGATATATAATACAAACTGCCTAAATAATTTATTTGTCCCTGCAAAAATACACATTTGTATAGATTAAACAATGTTGACTAATCTCTTTCCAATTTTGTTATACACCATTTCTAATTTGTTACTTAATTTCCTTGGCTTATTGAAGAGAATGCAGAGCGCTGAAAACATCAAATCTATAAACCGTCCCCAGTTAGAATCAACTTAATCCTTTATAAATTAAAAATCTGGTTCTACGATAGGTAAATTTAGGGCATAAATGTTCAGGTTAGTGTATGAAATTTCTCAATTTGTGGCAGAACTCAGCACAACGAGGTTTTAGAATTAAATACTTTTCTTTTTAATACACTAAAGAATGTTGGCAGCTAACATATAATTTTTTAGTTAAAATAATAATCAAAGCCTGCAGAGAAGAAAATAAGTGGGTTGAAATCAGCATATTCTGCAGGAAAATTAGATAGAAGAGATGTTAATACCAAAGAAAAATATTGATAGAAAATACTCATTGAAAATTTAGAATATGCCCAGCTTTGCCATTCATTATATCATACAATTCTCTCAGCAAGCATTGGAATTAAATAGTTTTTAAATAAAATTTTATAGATGAATTTAGGCTGAGAAAAGTTATGGGAGTGCCTAAATTTATATAGCTGGAAAGAAGAAGATTGAGGATAGGTGCCCAGGGCTATCTCACTTCAAAGTCAAGATCTTCTTTATTCACTTGTTATATTTACTGCCTTTCTGATGTAGAACAGTTAGTCTGAAAATTAATATATGTCATAGGGAAGATCACAGAGCCTGGATTAGTTTATCAAAGCTTGCCTTAAGGAGAAAAGCTTACTACGGTTAATCTAAGCCTTGCCTTTTTTGAAGGTCCTTTGCTGCATACACGTTTAAAAAAAAAAAAAGTTATTCCATTTAATGAGACAAAAAGGAAGCCCATAATTAAGTGTCCTATTTCACGGGAGTTCTTACATAGTTTATATCTATAATATAATAACATCACTTTAGATAAAGGTATAGCTATAGATATGTAGATAAAACTGCTGTAGTAATTTATTCTTCTCTGCAAAATAAACACCTTGCATACTTGAAACAATGCTTCAACTCAGCAGTTGACAAAAGAAAAAGTAAACTGCTCTGGAGGAAATATAATTTAAGGAACATAATTGAAGACACATGACAAATTAGAAACAAAAATCTAATCGTTAGCTGCTGAGGACTTTAAGTTTTTCAGCATACTAAAAATATTAACCTATGAAAGAGAAAATATATAATACAAAATAGTTATGGAAAATAAAAATATTATTTATATTTTTTAAAAATTAAGATAAATTAAAAGCCAAGATCCAAAGAATTTCCTATAGCACAGAACAAAATAACAAATAGTTTATACTCTGTACCTTAGAATGGTAATAATAGCATTTCCAGAAAGGGGAAAAAAAAAAGAAAGAAAGAAAACAAAGAAACAAGAAGCGTTTCCAAGATGGCAGATAAGGGGCAACTCTTGGGGACAAGCAACCAGCCTCCAGCATTGGATGATCCCACTCAGAGGCAGCATTCATTACGTAGGCACAGGACAGCAGCAGCAGAAGAGGAAAGTCCATGAGTGAAGCAGAGGAAGGGGAGACTGGTAGTCCTGGGAGAGAGACCGCAGACGGGATGGCAGAGTGATCCGGGCGCCTGGGAAGCCGCTGCCATCTCCCACAGCCTCCTGTCCGGTGCTGGTGTTGAAGGCCGGTAACTGACCTGAAATCTGAGCAGGTCTGTCTCTCTAGAAGGAGGATGTGGGACAGAGTAACCAATAGCTAGGACCCCCACTCGAACTATCCCATGCACCGCGCTGGTCGTTTTAGGGTGGGATAGAGAGAAAGCAGACGGTCCTGCAGCTTCTTTAGGATGGAGCCTACGGACAAGTACTTCCCTTACACAGCTCAGGCAGGTCTGGGCGCAGGAACTGGTGGGCAAAAGGCCCAGCTGGCTAAAAGGCTTCAAGGAAATGGCACCCGCCCACCCACTTCGGCAAGACACAGGGGCACAGAGCCTACATTAGTCCCGCTTTACACAGCAGGACCCTAAGGTTCCATGGTTTGATGACTCACATGGCAGACTCAGGCCTCTGCCTTCCAAGCTTGGGTAGACATCTCCAATCTGCCAAACAAATTGGAGAGGCCCTGCCTCACCACCCTCCACCGAACCTCTTTTCAGACTCCTGGTCCCTCTTATACGTAACTGGAATTCAGGTGCACTTCCCTCCCACATCCAGTGTCACCTCCAAGGCCCGTGGCACCAGCTCTGATCTTCAGTGCTCAGTGCACAGCTTCTGCTTCCCGGACAGAATAGGAAATCCTGCTCTGATCTCCAGGCAACCTTGACTGGTTCCTGATCTGAGTGGAAATGTTTTCAAGTTTACTCCATTCAATATAATACTGGTTGTGGGTTTGCTGTAGATTATCTCTCTCAGTTTAAGAAATATCCCTTCCATACCTATTTTCTTAAGTGTTCTGATCATGAAAGGATGCTGGATATTATCAAAAACTTTCTGCATCAATTGAGAGAATCATATGGTCTTTTTTAAAATTTTTTTATTTTTTTTATTAAATCATAGCAGTGTACATTAATACTATCATGGGGCACACTGTACTGTTTCTGTATACGATTTGAAATACTTTCATCCAACTGGTTAACATAGTCTTCATTTCTTTTTCTTAGTTATTGTGTTAAGACCTTTATATTCTATGTTTAGAGAGATTCACATGTACCCTTATAGGATGAACCACAGGCGTGATCCCACCAATCACCCTCCCTCCACCTACCCTCCTGGCTCCCCCCTTTCCTCTCCCCTCTCCCTATATTCCTGGGCTAAAATTGGGTTATAGCTTTCCTATGAAAGCTATAAATTAGCTTAGTAGGGTTGAATACATTTGATACTTTGTTTTTTAATTTGTTTATGTAATATATTATATTTATAGATTTACATATATTGAACCAGCCTTGAGACACTGGAATAAAATCCACTTGGTTATGGTATATAATTTGTTTGATGTGTTGCTGGATTCTGTTTGTTAGGATCTTATTGAATATTTTTGCATCAATATTCATTAGAGATATTGGTCTATAATTTTATTTTCTTGTTGGGTCTCTTCCTGGTTTGAGGATCAGGGTGATATTTGCTTCATAGAATGTGTTGGGAAGTAGTCCTTCTTTTTCTATGTTTTAGAAAAGGTTAAGTAATATAGGTACTAGTTCCTCTTTAAAGGTTTGGTAGAATTCTGATGTGAAGCCATCTGGTCCTGGACTTCTCTTTGGGGGGAGATTTTGTATAGTTGGTTCTATTTTAGAACTTAATACAGGCCTGTTCAACATTTTCACTTCTTCCTGGCTAAATCTAGGAAGGTGGTGTGCTTCCAAGTATTGGTTAATTTCCTTCAGATTTTCACATTTCTGAATATAGAGTTTTTGGTAATATTTATTAAGAATTTTTTGAATTTCTGAGGAGTCTGTGGTTATGTCATCTCTGTCATTTTAGATTGATGAAATTAGAGATTTTACTCTTTTATTTCTGGTTAGGTTAGCCAAAGGTTTATCTATTTTATTGACCTTTTTAAAAAGCCAACTTTTTGATTCATTGATCTGTTGTATAATTCTTTTACTTTCAATTTCATTAAATTCTGCTCTAATTTTGGTTATTTCTTTTCTTCTGCTGGGTTTTGGTTGGACTGTTCTTCCTGTTCCAGTTGCTTGAGATGTCCCATTAAGTTGTTGATTTCCTCTCTTTCTGCTCTCTTGAGGAAGGCTTACAATGCTGTAAATTTCCCTCTTATGACTGCCTTTGCAGTATGCCCCAAATTCTGGTAGTTCATGTCTTCATTATTGTTTTATCCCCCAAATTTGGTAATTTCTTTCTTAATCACATCTCTGACCCACCTATCACTTAGCATAAGATTATTTAGTTTCCATTTCTTTGTATGAATATGCAGATTCCTGTTGTTACTGAGTTTGACTTTTGTTCCATGATGGTCCAAGAAGATGCAGGGAATAATTTCAATTTTTTTTAATTTGCTGAGGTTAGACTTGTGACCTAAGATGTGACCAATTTTGGAGAATGTTCCATGGACTGATGAGAAAAATGTATATTCAGCTTTGTTAGGATGAAATGTTAAATCCAATTGTTGAATGGTTAATTTTAAGTCTAAAATTTCTTTCCTTAACTTCTTATTGGAGGGTCTATCAACACTACTAAAGGGATGTTAAAATCTCCGACCATTATAATGCTGGAGGAAATCAAGTTCCTCATGTCAGTTAGAGTCTCTCTTATAAATTGAGGAGCATTCTGGTTGGGTGCATAAATATTAATAATTAAAATTTCAGCATGTTGAGTATTTCCCCTAACAAATATGAAGTGACCATCCTTATCTTCCCTCACTTTTGTTGGTTTGAAGCTTATTGTATCTCTGAATAAAATTGCAACACCTGCTTTCTTCTGATTTTCATTTGCCTGAATTATAGATGACCATCCTTTACCCTGAGTCTATATCATCCTATGTGCAGCAGATATCTGGCCTGAGTTTTTGTATACAATCAGCCAACCTGTGTGTCTTTAGAGGACAATTTAAGCCATTCACATTAATTGAGAGTATTGATTAGCCTGGTAGTATTTGGGGTATTCAGTTTTTCATAAGTCCAGTGGACATTTTTAATCCTTTCACCATTGGAAGTTGAAATTTGATCAAAAGTTTCTGAGTGAGTTTACTTTGGTGTTAGAGCATTGTGCTGGTCATTGTGAAGTATGGATCTGAGAATATCCTGGAGAGCTGCTTTAGTTATGGCAAATTTCTTAAATGTGAATGTCATTAAAGTATTTAATTTCTCCATCATAAATGAAACTCAGTTTAGCTGGATACAGGATCCAGGGTTGAAAATTGTTTTGTTTTAGGAGATTGAAGGTAGATTTCCATCCCCTTCTGACTTGAAAGGTTTCAGCAGAGAGATCTGCAGTCATTCTAATATTCCTCCCCTTATAGGTTATGGTTTTCTTACTGCTAGCAGTATTCTCTGCTTTATATTAACTTTGGCAAAGTTAATTATAAAGTGTGTGGGAGATGCTTTATTTGGATTGAGTCATGCTGAGTTTCTGATACTGTCTGCTCTGTGAATTTCATAATCTCTTGTCATGTTTGGGAAGTCCTCCTTGATTATCTCTTGGAGTCAAGCATCTGGGTCTATCGAAGCAACCTCACCACTGACAGGAATTCCTATAAGGTGAATGTTTGCTTTTTTGGAATTATCCCACAGCTCTCCAAGAGAATGATCCATTTTTGCTCTCTACTTCTCTTCCTCACTGAGCATTTGGGATCATTCAAAAGCTTTGTCTTCAATGTCAGAAATTCTTTCTTCTGCCTAGTCCATTCTGTTACTGAGGGATTCTACTGTATTTCTCATATCTTAGAGGGCTGCAACTTCTTTTCTCAATGTGTCAAAATCTTTGATGATTTTGTCTTTGAATTCATTGAATTCTTGAGACACCTTTTGAATTACTTCTAGAATTTCTAATTCCAACTGTACTTCCATTCAGTTAATCTTATTTGCCATCCAAATTTTAAACTTGATTTCTGACATCACAGCCATTTGTTTATGAATGGAATCTTCTGGTGTGGCTGCTTTATTGTTCCTTGAGAGAGTTGATCTACTCTGATTATTCATGTTTCCAGAGTTTTTCCACAATTCTACCACATGATTGTTTTTCAACATTTGGCTAGATGAGCAGGTAAGGTGAAATTGGATTGGTAGTTCCTGGGATTATAGTTAACCAACCCTTTGCTAAAGAGCTGGGACTGGTGAGTACAGTTTTTCACCTAAAGCTTTGCAAAGGACACATACAGTACTATAGCCTGAGACTCTAGGCACCTACTTGGTATGGTGAGGCTAAGTAGCTCTGTGTTGTATTCAGCTGATCTCTGTCCAATCCTAGTGAATCAGTAACTCTGGGTTGAAATCTCAGCTATGGAGAGATACAAGCAAATAAGACACCCTGCCCCCTACAGGAAACAACTGGAAGAGCAAAATCAAACCTTCCCTACAACAGAACAAGGGTACCATCTTGGAGGGTCCTCAGGTGATTTGCCCAGTTCAAGAGTTCCAAACCAATTGTCCCAGTCAGCACCAGCTCTCTGGTGGGAGAGTTCAAAAGGTCTCCAGCAACTAGATAGCGGTTGTCTACTGGCAGCTCAAGTGTAGCTCACTCCAGTGCTCCAGAGTCAGAAAGGCCTACCCAGTAGAAGAGTTGGAACAAGTGGGCTGATGCCTCTTTCCCCACCTTGCACCTCCTTTACCACCAGTCTCTGGTAATCCAAGTCTCTGGTAACCCAGTCTCTGTGGTCCAATTCTGTCCAATAAGCAAATGTGCCAGGGCTTTGTGCCTGCCAGAGTCAAAAAAAGTCAAAGCCTCCTCAGCCCGGCCACCACACTCTGCCATCAGCCTGCAGGAAGAGCTGAAGCCTGCCTGCTTCAGATACACAATGGCAAGTGGGGAGGGTTCCATCTGATCTCAGTCCAAACCTTGGCAGAGAAAATGTGCAATTATCTATATTTTCTCTCAGCTCAACTCCCACCCTTCAGCTTTGTTGGGTTCTTTCTGGCCATTATGTCTCCCTCTGGACTGCAGCTTCCGTTGAAAGTTGGCTCTAGTCAGCCATTATCTCCCATTCCCCCTTGTTCTCTTGTTCCGGGAGAGCTGAGCTAAATGTCTATCCTGTCCACTATCATGCTGCACGTCCTGATTTTTATATTTTTATTACCACACCATAGGGTCATCTTAACCCATAACCAAGAATTAAAGAAAGAAGAAGGGAAGCAAGAAAAAGAACAAAGAAAGCAAAGGAAGAAAAAAAGAAGAAGAAACCACACATGAAGAGAAAGCAATAAAAGAATTCTGGCAACATGAAGAACCGAACAGATCAACTCCCTAAAGGGACTGCACCTGCCTCATCACTGTAATCCTACCACTCTGGGAGGCTGAGGAGAGAGGATTGCCTGAACTCAGGAGTTCAAGACCAGCCTAAGAAAGAGTCTCTACTAAAAATAGAAAAATTAGCTGGACACTGTTGCAGGTGCCTGTAGTCTCAGCTACTCAGGGGGCTCAGGAAAGGAGGATCACCTGAGCCTGGGAGTTTGAGGTTGCTTTGAGCTAGGCTGGCACTATGGTACTCTAGCCTGGGGCAATAGAGTCAAACTGCCTCAAAAAAACGAACAAACAAATACTCCCCCAAAGAATCATAATGGAGCTATAGCATAAAATTCTAACCATTAATAAATTTTTTTTAAAAAAGGACGGAAATGAAATTCAGGATATTGATGGCAAACAAGATTATTGGAATTGAAAAGAAAATGGAAAACCAGCAAAAAGAGGTCCAAAAATTGATTTCAGATTTTAATGAAATTAAAGACAAAGTCACCAAGGATATGAACAAAATTAGAAGGATATAACTGAGTTTAAAGAACTGAAAGAGGCACTCAAGGGATTTCAAAACACACCAGGGAGTTTCAGAAAAATACAAATTGTAGGTATATTTGCAAAAGAGTCCCAAAATCAAAGAAGCTCTAATATGCCATATTATAGTGACAAAATTTCCTTATATCACCAGAGACTCAGACCTATAGCTACTAAATGAAGATTGAACCCCAGGTTTAGAGCATCTTTTAACTGACCAAAATCAAAATAAATGAGAAAATTTTCAATAAGCAGCCAGGCATAAGCAGCAGCTTACCTGTAAGGGCAAACCTGTCAGGTTAACAGTTGATTGTCAGCAGAAACATTATAAGCCAAAGAGAGCGGGTTCCTATCTTCAGTGTTGTCTCCTATTTTCAATATTTTCAAAGAAAACAACTGCTAACATAGGAATCTATATCCTGCAAAATTAAGTCTCACATTTGATGAATAAATCAAATCTTTTGTTGATAAGCAAATTTAGAGAAAATTTTCTACTACTAGACGAACCCTGCAAGAAGTACTCAGACCTATACTGGACATAGACCACTACAATGGAGTCTGCCAAAGTAAATATACCTAGATATTAAAGCATTTATTCTAGCTATCACCATTGCCCAAGTGATGAAACAAAATAACAGAGTCCCACATAATAAGATGAACAGAATTTCACCCTACTTACCTATTCTCTCAGTAAGAGTGAATGACTTGAACTCATTTCAGGAAAGACAGAGGCTTGTTGATTGGATGAAAAACATAAGTGTAGTATGTACTGACTTTAGGAAATACATCTAATCCCCAAGGACACATGAAAACTCAGGTTGAAGAGCTGGAAAAAAATATTTCATGCAAATTGAAACCAAAAGAAAGTGATTGTTGAAATTCTCTTTGTCAGTACAATAGACTTTAACAAAAGTAAAAAAAGACAAAGATGGTTTTTATATATTAGTCAAGGAAACAATTCAACAGGAAGACATACATGTCCTAAATATTTGTGTACCCAACTTAGGCATTCCAAGATTTATAAGGCATATTCTACTTGATCTAAACAAAATGATAATCAACAATACCCTTGTGGCCAGGGACTTCAACCTCCCAGTGATAGAAGTGGACTAATCTTCCTTGTAGAAATTGAACTAAGAAATTTTGGACTTAAACATAACTCTAGAACAAATGGAATCAACAGACTTCTTCATAACATTTCACCTCAATGATACTGAAAATATGTTCTTCTTACCAGCTCATGGATCATTCTCTAACATTGATCACATTCTAGGTCACAAGCCTTCACAAATTTTAGAAAATAAAATAAAAATTATACTATGTATCTTTACAGACCACGATGGATTATAATTAGATTAATTTTAAAAGAAACACCCATCGCCACACAAAATCATGAAAACTGAACAATGTATTGCTGAGTCACAGCTGGGTCAAAGAGGAGATAAAGATGGAGATCAGTATATTCCTTGAACAAAATGACAATGGGGCCACAAACTATCAAGACCTTTGTGTTACTGCAAAAGCAGTCTTCTAGGGAAAATCATTGCCTTAAATGCCACATCCAGAAATCAAAAAGTGCACAACTTGACACTCTAATGAATCACCTCAGGGAACTGGAAAAGGCAGAATAATCCATCAAACGCAAACACAGAAGAAGAAAATAAATAACCAAAACCAGGGCAGAACTAAATGAAATCAAGAACAAAAGAACCATTCTGAAGATTAATGGAGCAACAAGTTGGTTCTTTGAAAACATAAACAAAATTGATAAGCTTTTGGCTAGATTAACCAGCAAAAAGAAAATAAGCTCTTTGGGCAGTGCCTGTGGCTCAAGGAGTAGGGTGCCAGCGCCATATACCAGGGGTGGTGGGTTCAAGCCTGGCCCTGGGTAAAAACTCCAAAAAAAAAAAAAAAAAAAAAAAACCCTCTAATAAAACAAAATATCATAACTGAATAATACAAATTATCTCTATGCCCAGAAATTTGACAATGTTTAGAAAATGGAAAAATTTCTGAAATTTTACTACCTCCATAAACTCAACCAAGAAGAAATAGAACTCCCAAACAGACCAATATCAAACAACATTGAAAATGAAACAACAATAAGAAAACTTCCAAGAAAAACAACAAAAATTCTCAGACCAGCAAAATTCTACAAAATGTTTAAAGAGGAGTTTCAAAATCTATTCCTTATATTATTGAGAAGGAAAAGACTCTCCTCAACTCCTTCTAAGAAGGAAATATCTACCTGATAACAAAGCCAGGAGAATACACACAGAGAAAGAAAACTAAAAACCAATATCGTTTATAAATATAGACACAAAACCACTCAGTAAAATCTTAGTAAACAGAATTCAGCTGCACATCAAAGAAAAAGGGTTCATCACAAGCAATTGAGTTGAATACCCCTTGTATATGGTGCTGGCACCCTACTCCTTGAGCCACAGGCGC
>CAUYTI010164434.1:0-24413 GCA_963575145.1 Galago senegalensis
AGCCGGGCGTTGTGGCGGGCGCCTGTGGTCCCAGCTACTTGGGAGGCAAGAGACTTGCTTGAGCCCAGGAGTTGGAGGTTGCTGTGAGCTGTAATGCCATGGCACTCTACCCAGGGGGACAGCTTGAGGCTCTGTCTCAAATAAAAAAAAAAAAAGAGTGCTTTAAATATGAGATTGCCTTCAAAAGTATGGGTAATTTTTAGAGTTCCAAACAGTGCTAATACACATTTATTTCTTTTCTTTAAAAAAAAAATAAAAAATATGGCTGGGTGTGGTGGCTCATGACTGTAATCCCAGCACTTCAAGAGGCCAAGGCAGGAGGGTTGCTTGACGCCAGGAGTTCATAACTAGCCTGGGAAGCATAGCAAGACCCTGTCTCTAAAAAAAATTTTTTTTAATTAGCTGGGTGTGGTGGTGCATCTATGTCTTAGCTACTTAGGAGACTGAGGCAGGAGGATCACTTAAGCCCAGGCATTTGAGGTTACAGGGTTACAGTGAACTAGCATCATGCTATTGCTCCCAGCATAGGCAACAGAGCAAGACCTTGCCCCTTGAACATTTTATTTAAAATATTATTTAATATGCATTTTGTGTACAAAAAATTTTCAAACAGATTTTATAGTTGCTAACCATGTGCCATATCTGCCTCCTTTTTTTTTTTTTTTTTTTTTGCCGTTTTTGGCTGGGGCTGAGTTTGAACCCGCCACCTCTGGCATATGGGACCAGCGTCCTACCCTTTTGAGCCACGGGCACCGCCCTCTGCCTCCTTTTTTAAGGACTAAAACTACAGATACATTTTAAGATTACTCCCATCCCTTCCATTTCCCTCCCTCTTTTTCTAGCTGTTAAAATTAAACTGAAACAGCTTTGCACCCTTTCAGCTCATGTCTAAATAATTGTATTGCTTGTGCGAGTGTCGATGTTTTAAACTTATTAAATAGCATCCTATTGCTTTTATCTCTCCTTTTTCAACCTGTTTTTAAAAATACTCGGTATCATGTCTTTTGAGGTTTCCCTCTGATAATACAAGAAGATCTAGTTTACTTAACTGCTACAGAGATTTAAATCTTACACAATTCAACAATTTATCTAGTTTCCTATTGTCGGAGATTTAGGTTTTTCTGATAATTCTCATTTTCACCAATTAAAAGCCACCCTGTTCCCACATCAATGTCAAATGAACTCATAAGTTAGGGAGAAAGCAGAGAGCACATCATAATTCTTCCATATTTAAGCATCAAGTAATTGCAGTATCATCACATGTGTGTATGACTTCACCAACCTCTACAAAGAATTCTACAGCTTGTAATTTCATTTCTAGCATTTCAAAAAAGATTCATTTATTCTCTTTGATACCTTTAGCATCCCAGGGACAGAAAAACCAGCACTGAAAATCTCTGGCATACCACTGTTGGCATGGTATGTGGAAAGGTCATCTGCTTTTTACCTGTCTGGATATCTTTAGTTGTTCTTGTGGCAAATAGGATTTAATTTTCTTTTTTACATTCTCTATAGTTTTGATTTCTACAGAAACATTACTGATTTTTACACTTTGCCTATAAATCGAACAGTATTGACAAACTCTTATTATTTCTAATAGTTTATAGATTGCCTTGGATTTTCTTAATCATTCATTCAGTTTTTCTTTTTAGATTTCACAGGTAGAATTCTTAATCATTTAATCTATGAAAAATGAAAACTTTGTTTCTTTCATTCTAATCTTTATGCTACATTTTTTTTTTCTTATCTTTTGTGCTGGCTAGAAACTCCAGTTAAGAGATGAATGGATAACGGCAATAGAAGGCATCACTGTTCTGTTATTGGCCTTAAAGAAACTGTTTCTAACATTTCACTATAGCATGATGGTTGCTGTCTGCTTTTTGTAGATGCCCTTTGCCAGAGAAGCACTATAGCCTCACTGAGAATTATTAAAAGTAACAAAACTCCAAAAGAGACACAAGTAAGCAAATGGTCTTGCCAGACCTCCATAGATGCTGAAAGTAGATAATGGGACTCTGTGGATTGGAACAAGAGAGTTTGTTATTCATAGCACAGCACATGGCCTGGGCATCAGCATGGTAATTCCATTTCTCCTGACCTCATGCCCCAGGGTGTGACATGATGGGCTCAGGGCCAGAGCTGGGGAACCCAGGGCTTAGGACTTGGCATTTTTTTATATTAAGTGACAAACGAGCCAGTCCCCACCTCTTGCACAGGTAGTAGTTTTACACTACCACACTGCAGTTGCCTTGTCCTACTTATTGCCTATGTGGCATAGTTACAGGAAGGGTCCATGGGTTTGGTGTGCTCAGAAAGGATAGGTAAGGATGCTTGGAGCCCATGGCAGGCTGCTTCTCTCAAGAAGAATTTTTTTATCTCTGTTTAATTTGCTAGGGGATTTTGTCATGAATGGCTATTGATTTTTATCAAGAGATTTTCTGTATATTTTGAGAAAACCATATAGTTTTTCTCCTCTATTCACTTGGTATATTATATTAATTGTAACATTTATTGTCTAATGTTAAACCAGGCTGCAATTCTGGGAATACATTTTTCTGGTTGAAGATATATTGTATTTGTTATACATTGATCAGTTCATTTTGCTAATATTTTTTGGCATTCTTTTGACTATGTCTATCATAGAGGTCGGCTCACAGTTTTTCCTTTGTTTTATAATCCATGAATGTCTTAGATATCAAGGATATATGAGCCTCATAAAATTAATTGGTAAGCTTTTCTTCTTTCTTTGAACAGTTTATTATGAGAGAAGTTATAAGATAAAAGTTACCTGAAGTTTTAGTAAAAGTTACTGTGAAAATATCAGGGCCTAGTGTTTTTGAGTAGCTTTGGAATATTGTTTTAATTTCCTTAATTTTATAGGACTTGAGTCAGAGTTTCATCTGTTTCATCTTAAGTTCAGTCATGGTATTTTGTGTATTTTTATTGAAAGTTTCTACTTTCCTCAAATTTTCAAATACATTGGTATAATATTTCTATGATTTGAAAAACTGCTTCTGTTTTTGTAGTTAGATTTCATTTTTTTCCTAATATTTTTAGTTTTCTTTACTTTCTACTATTTCTTTGTTTTCTATTTTATTAATTTCTGGTTTTATCTTTATATTTGCTTCTCTTTTCCTAGCTTTCTGAGTGAATACTTAGTTCACCAATTTTTGATCTTTCATTCATTTGCACATACTTTTCATGTAACTATAAATACATATATTTAAGGCTATAACTCATCTTCTAAATAATGCTTTAGCTGCATGATTTTCATTTTGTTACATAGTACTTTTTTATTATCCAATTCTGTCCTACAATTTAAGTTATGATTTCTTCTGGGATCTATGTGTAATTTAGAAGTAAGACTATAGATTTCTTTAAGTATGAGATTTTTTTCTTTGTTTCCTTCAAGTGGTGATTTTACCCATCCTGCAGGAGTCCCATCTGTTCAAGACCAGTTTTTGTATCAATTTCTCAGTTTGTGCTTCCTGCATTACAAAGGTACTATAAATTCAGTCCCCATTTATTTATGAATTTGGGATCTAAAACGGGCTTTGGTATTTTGTTTTTCACAGGAAAATTTTTTTTCCCATCCTGAGTCTTGAGCAAATGAAAAGCTTCTTTATTACTTCTCTGGGTCACTGGTGGGATTTCTGCTTCTGTTTTTATAGAGGAGGCCTCCCATCCATGCCTTCAACGTTATGACAGTCTTATTTCCAGGTCCTTGCCTAACATCTCCCAAGGCGTATCTCAGGTGTCTTCACAGACATTCAAGCCCTAGTCTCTAGACATAACAGCTTATTGCTGGATCTGCTATCCCACCGGATGCCAAAGTGCCAGCCTGTGCTCTTAACTTGGCTCTGAGTTCTGTCTTTATCTCTGATGCCACCATATTTTCTTTTTTATTCCTTTGAGCTCAGCTATGAATTTTAATTTATTAAATTTTTATTTCAAATTTCTTGTGTTTTAGTGAAAGGATGTCAACCATTGATTAGCCTCCTCATATCCATTTTTTTTGTTTGTTTGTTTGGGGTTTTTTGTGACAGAGTCTCACTTTGTTACCCACAGTAGAGGGCTATAGCATCACAGCTCACAGCAACTTCCAACTCTTGGGCTTAGGAGATTCTCCTGCCTCAGCCTCCTGAGTACTGGGACTGCAGCACCTGCCCCAACGCAAATTCTTCCACATTTAGACACCAAATAATTACAGTATTATCATCTGTGTGTAGGATTTCACCAGCCTCCAGCAAAGGAGAATTCTACAACTTTTGCTGGAACATGTAATTTCATTTATGGCATTTTAAGAACAGCCCATTTATTCTCTGACAACTTTAGTAGCAGAGACAGAAAAACAGCCGCTAAAATCTCTGGCATGCCACATTCAGGATGGATAGATAGAAAGGTCAAGTTTACTGAAATGCCTCTTGACCACACATATAGCCTGTGAACTTCCTGACACCCTGTTCTGCCAGAAAAACATGCCTGACCTCAGGGGAACACCCGCTATTGGAACACGGACATTTTTGATTGATTACATCATGGTGTGCAAAGACATCCGGACTGAAGTGGCCGTGGTATTACACGCAATCACTGTACTTAAGAACTATGTTTTCCAAGTAGCTTTTTTTTTTTTTTGAGACAGAGCCTCAAGCTGTCACCCTGGATAGAGTGCAGTGGCATCACAGTTCACAGCAACCCCCAACTCCTAGGCTCAAGTGATTCTCCTGCCTCGGCCTCCCAAGTAGCTGGGACTATAGGCGCCTACCACAACGCCTGGAGATTTTTTTTTTCTTTTTGGTTGCAGCTGTCATTGTTTGGCAGGCCTGGGCTGGATTTGAACTTGCCAGCTCAGGTGTATGTGTCTGGAGCCTTAGCCACTTGAGCCATAGGCGCCGAGCTTCCAAGTAGCTTTTATCCTGATTCTTTTTTCTTTTCCCCAGATTTATGAAATGTCATTGACAAATATAAACTGTACATGTGTATAAGATGGTATTTTGATACAACTATGCCTTGTAAAATGATTACAATAAAATTAAACTAATTAACATATTCATTACTTCACCTAGTTACCTTTTTGTGTGTGTGTGGTGAGAAAATTTAAGACCTACTCTCTCAGCAAACTTCAAGTGTACAGTACAATATTATTAATTATGGTCACCATGCTGATAACTGAAATCATTTTATGTTTAATATGTGTGTGACTATAGGGGCACAGTGGCTCATGCCTATAGCCTTAGCACCCTGGGAGGCTGAGGTGGGAGGATCCCTTAAGGTCAAGAGTTCAAGACTAGCCTGAACAACGGTCTCTACAAAGATAGAAAATCTACCCCATGCATGGTGGTGCATACCTGTAGTCCCAGCTACTCGGGAGGCTGGGGCAGGAGAACCAATGGAGCCATGAATCTTGAGGTTACAGAGAGTTATAATGACTCCACTGTATTCTAGCTGGGCAATAGAGCGAGACTCTGTCTCAAAAAAAAAATTTTGCATGTGTGACTATAGACTTAAAGAGAACTTAGAACCTTTGTTTCAGAAATTGCCTCAAATAAGACAAACATCAAGTAAGACTTCAGGAACTGTAAGGGTTGGGCACTTTTAATGAACTTGTTTCAGTTCAGTGCTTTAACATAATCTGTCTATAATCCTCAGCTTTAGGCCACTCATTTCAGATAAAGGACAGGGTGTGATCAAGGAACACAGAGTCCAGGAGTCAGCACGTTATCCCTGGACTGGGATGGTTTGGGGTCAATGAAAGGCTACTGCCTTATCAGCCTCTGTGAAACCATCAGGGCGTACCACCCCGGACTGCCTGACCACTAGTGTTAGTCTCCGCGTTTGGAACATTTCCAACAAAGGATTAACTAGAGGTAAATTCTAATAGTCACCCATTCCCTGTATGACTCTAGAAAATCCTATATTTTCACCCTTTGCTGATATATCTAAGGGAATTTGAGCTGCTGTTTCTCAGTGTCAGTGGAAACTCTGGACATTGAGTCTCTGTATCAAGTGTATGTGGCCCCTCGTTCTCTGGCCCTCAGTGTCATGAGAGATACTCAGCTTGTGGTTTATGGTAAGGGCCATAATACTGAGTCTCGCTGAGCTATTAGACATGACTGTTTTCATTTTTCTCCAAGAAGTACAGTATAAAGGTAGAACTCTCGTCCATCTTCCCTACTTTTAAAGGTCCTCAGGTCTGCTAGACCTGGGCATGCCACACCAGGAGAACAGATAGCAACAATTTTAAAATGTAAGAAACCAGCAACCAGTGAAGTCAGAAGCCATTTCAGCAATCGGCAGCAAAAGTCTATTTCCTATAAAATATACTAAGTCTTCAGAGACTCATACCGAACGACCTTTTCTGCATTGAGCTTTTATTCTTCATTTTCTTCTTCCACTTCTCAGCTGCTGGAATGTTACCTCTTCATTGTCCCCTTTCCTATGGAATCTTAGTTTTCTCCGAGCAAAATTGATCCCCCTCTTTCTCTTTCTCACATCGGCTGGATCCCAGTCACAGCTACAGTTTTCTTGGATTTGTTTACACGCCTGTTTCTCTGTCCTGGGGCACACGCTCCTCAAAGGCGAGTGCCATCCTTCTAGCCCTAGTGTCTAGCATGGCATGTGGCTTATAAAATTTGTTGAGTGAATAAATGAAGTCTAGGGGTTAGTCCTCTGGGGAAACATGTCTTAAGTGGTTTTGACCAAGGGGCTGTCATGAACTCCAGTTTACCTGTCTGTGAAAGCTTTTCAGTGAGAAAGTTTGGCCTGAAAACCCATTTGGGCAGAGTAAAAGAGAAAAAAATGCATATCAATGCTTGGAAATACCCAGTTTAATTCCAACTGGAGGCATTTTAAAAATAATTGAAAAAACCTGAAGAATCATTGCACTACTTTCTGTCAAAATGTCTTTGCCTTAGAAAAAGCTTTTGATTAGCATTTTGATAATTTCATGTGTAGAAAATCTTGACCTGGGTCAATATAGCAAACATTATGGTCGTTTTATTCAATCTGTATAAAAGAAGTTTCAGCTTGTTGCCTTTTCATTGAATAAGTTATCATTTGTCTCATGCTTTAGTTTACTTTTCTCTTTCTTTCTTTCTTTCTCTCTTTCTTTCTTTCTGACAGAGTCTCTCTATGTCATCCTCGGTAGAGTGCTGTGCTATCACAGTTCACAGCAACCTCCAACTCTTGGGCTTAAGCACTTCTCTTGCTTCAGCCTCCCCCTGCCCCAAATAGCTGGGACTACAGGTGTCTGCCACAATGCTCAGCTGTTTTTTGGTTGCAATTGTCATTGTTGCTTTAGCTGGCCTGAGGCAGGTCTGAACCTGCCACCCTTAGCATATGTGGCTGGCTCTATAACCACTATGCTATGGTCACTGAGCCTTAGTTTGCCTTTCTAACGTTCTAGACCAAGGGAAAAAAAAAAAACTTCCTACTGCTTTGCAACTTATTTGATGCCCTTGTTGCATCTCAATCATTGACAATCAAGAACTTTAAAAGTTAAGTTCACGTCTCTTTAGAGCAGCGGTTCTGAACCTTCCTAATGCTGCGACCCTTTAATACAGTTCCTCATGTTGTGGTGACCCCCAACCATAAAATTATTTTCATTGCTACTTAATAACTGTAATTTTGCTACTGTTATGAATTGTAATGTAAATATCTGCTTTAAGGACCCCTGTGAAAGGGGTGTTCAACCCCCAAAGGGGTCGCGACCCACAGGTTGAGAACCGCTGCTTTAGAGAGCGTTGACTTCCTGAGACCATCCATTTGAACAACTGATCGTACATATGATACAGACATAGTAAAATTTGCAAAGGCCACTGGGACCCAGGAAAGTAAATTGCACTGTTGTTTTTTTTTAAATTTTCAGTCTGATAATGACAGTCTGGGTTTCCAGGTCTGTTCTTTAAGATGCAATATTAATTAAAAATGTTCGCCTGCATGAATACCAATAGACATTATCAAATCTTATGGAGACAATGCCCTTTTTACATCAGTTTTGATATTAGCGTAATCATACTTGTGTTTTCTCCATCTCTTCTCTTACTTTATTGGACCCTAGCAGTAGATGGAAAAAATATTTCAGAAGAATAGGAATAGAAATAAATGCAAGAGGGGAAGCTTGGTCACAAGAGTGGGCAGAATATGTGTTAGTGGCATAGACAGATTTGCCTTGGTCTTGGAAGAAACCGAGGGACTTAGCAGGATGCTTTAAGAGTAGCTTCTGTAAATATTTAATAAGCGTTCATAGGTGTACTCCTACTAAAATACACCCTCGTATGTGCAATAGGAAAATTATTATGATACAATTCCTAGATTCTTGGACCTCGTGGTTTAGTGAGAGAGACAGACACTGAGCGTTTATAATGCCATGTGACAATTACGACACCCACAGTGTTTAGGAGGACGTAAAGGAGGATGAGCAGTTCTTTTGAAAGTCAAAGGTTTCACAAAGAAGACATGTGATCTAAGTCACAAAGAAGGTGTAGGATTTTGCCAGATAGAGGAGGGAAGCAGAAGAGTATTTTAAGCAAAGAAAGCAATGTGACCAAAGGTATTAGTACAAAAGTGCATGGAGACTGGAGCGGCCATCCCTCTCGCTGGCTAGTTGAGATACTGGTCAGTGGCCTGGTGCTGTGTGCCCAGACTCTGTACTACCTTTCCTCCTCCGAGCTCCTAGAACATCTACTGATATGCTGGCCATAATCAAGTTTTTAGATAAGAAGAGGTGCAAAGAGGGGATCGTTGTTTTTCTTTTCTTTCTTCTTTTTTTTTTTTTGTCAGCCTGCATAGAGTGTAGTGATGTCATAGCTCACAGCAACCTCAAATTCTTGGGCTCAAGCGATCCTCTTGCCTCAGCCTCCCAAGTAGCTGGGACGATAGCCACCCACCACAATGTCCGGCTAGTTTTTAGAGATGGAGTCTCACTCTTGCTCAGGCTGGTCTTGAACTCCTGAGCTCAAGTGATCTACCTGCCTCAGCCTCCCAGAGTGTTGGATTACAAGCATCAGCCACTAAACCTGGCCTGATTGTTGTTTTTCTTGATGTTAAATCTAAAATTCTGAAGAGCCTCTTACCTATGTTCAACCCATAGAGCGAATAATAGAGTTGCGTTCATTTTTAACTAGTGACTCTCAAGTAAGAACAGGTGAAGGCTTGAACTGTTACTTGTATTTGGTGTGCTTTTCTACTACGGAGAGAGTTTAACTCTGTGTAGAGTCTGAGTATGTTTTCATCCTATTTTTCTATCACTATTGGTATTATTTTGTCTGCAGAACCACTCTTGGAGACTTACCCAGCATCAGTGAATGGTGGGGACACGTCAGGAAAGCCAACCTTGAGGAAATGACAATGGAGCACTTGATCTGTGGCCTGAAGGAGTGTCCATTAGCTGGACAGTGTGGGATGGGTGAGGAGAGGATGAGGAGCCGGGTGAAGGGGAGAGTGGCGGTGTGATAAACACAACCACCCACTGGTTCAGGACTGGAATGTAAACTCTTGGAGGTCAGGAAACAGCTGTCTCATGTACCTAGAACATTGATATGGTGGGTTCTTAACCAAAAGATGTTTGTTGAAGGAGGGATTGAAAAGATTCCATTGTGACTGGGACATAGAAACCAAGAGGTTGGCTCGGCACCTATAGCTCAACTGGCTAAGGCACCAGCCACATACACCTAAGGTGGCGGGTTCGAATCCCCAGCCCGGACCGGCCAAACAACAATGACGGCTGCAACCAAAAAATAGCCGGGCGTTGTGGTGGGCGCCTGTGGTCCCAGCTACTTGGGAGACTGAGGCAGGAGACTCACTTGAGCCCAGGAGTCGGAGGTTGCTGTGAGCTGTAATGCCACGGCACTCTACCCAGGGGACAGCTTGAGGCTCTGTCTCAAAAAAAAAAAAAAAAAAAAGAAAAAAAGAAACCAAGAGGTTGTATGGAACAAAGTGATTCTTGCAAGGCCCTATGGTCCATATGAAAGGTAGTGGGCTTTGTCCTTTAGCAGGGTGGGTCACCATGAAAAGGTAAGTTTTCTCTATAGTGTAGAGCACCTCTTTCTAGTTTTTTGATTGTGATCCACAATAAGAAACACATTCTAGGGCCAGGCATGGCAGCTCAGGCCTATAATCCTAGCACTTTGGGGGCTGAGGTGGGGGCATTGCCTGAGCTCAGGAATTTGAAACTACTCTGAGCAAGAGTGAGACCCCATATCTACTTAAAATAGAAAAACTAGCCAGATGTCGTGGAGCACACCTGTAGTCCCAGCTACTTGGGAGGCTTGTTTGAACCTAAGAACCTCAGGTTGCTGTGAGCTATAATGCCTTGGCACGCTACTCTGGAGTGACAGAGTAAGACTCTATCTCAAAAAGAAGAAACAAAAGAAAAAGAAACACATTCTACCCTGTAACCTGGTAACACACACGTATGTACACACATACCGGAAATGATTGTTTATGAACAATGTGTGGCCTTACTAAGTGTGATGTATTCCGGTTTTTTCTTTTCCATTTGGTGTTTATAAAAAGTAGTGGTCAAAACCAGTATGGTTCATAAATGATAAGTACAGCTTGAATAGATACCCTAATGAGGAAGGTTATGTGCATAAAATTATAGAAAAGAGCAGCGTTTGGTGATCTAAGAGAAGTCAAAACGTCCTGGCTTAAAAACAATATGCTAAATAGAAATCTGCAGAGATGCTGGGGATTTGATGGGAACTCCTGACAGAATGTAGAGTGTGGGAAAGGTTTTGGACCTTCTGGAATCCAGCTGAAAAGTACCAACGTGGAGTAAATTTGTTCCAGGGCCCAAGGGGAGGCCTATCAGACTAGGGCGCTGCCCAGATTTCTCATGCCTCTGTGATCTTCCCCGTCAGCCCCCTGTTGGTGCTTTGCACAGCAAGCGATGAGGCCTGGAGGCTTGGCGATGTTATCACCACTTTATGAACCTGGAAACTGAACTTGGATGGTGACATGCTGCAAGCCTAGGAAGGGGACAGACCAGGACGAGATTCCAGGCCTCCTTGTCACTGGTCCGGTGACCTTCCCATTTTACCGCACCGTTTCCTACATAAGCATGGCAAAAGAATTAGGATTATAAAATGACAGCACAGCATTTCAGCAGGAGTCCATCCACTCCGAGAGTTCTCCTGCTGATGCCATTTAATTAATTGGGTATTAAAAATTAAAACTGAGGTATATGAATTTCTTCTTCATAAATCTAGGAACATGATATTTAATGTTTCATAAACAGAGCGATTATATCTGAATGTCCAAATCTGCAGTCACATCACATCTACATGGATATCATGGCTGAAAGAGGGGAAATTGAGACAGGTGTTCATCATAAACTTCTACTGGTAGAAACCCCCAGGGAGAGTGGAGAACTGAGTGAAAAGGGTGATAGATAAAATATGGGTAGTCAGTTATACATTTATATATATATTTATAATTATATATAAAAATCAGAAAGCATCTGTGTATGTTAACATGGGGTAGTAAAAGCCCTTTGAAATGTGCTTTGCACCGTAAGCTGGTTTCTGTTGACCCACTTTCGATTTGGAGACTTGTCTGACTCGAGCTCACCTTAGCAGGGCTTGTGTACGGGAGTCCATTGGTCTATGAAGGTAACCTAGGAGGCAGCTTAGCATTTGCTATTGGTTTCATCAGTACTCAGCAGTTTGGACGTTAGTTTAGTTTCTTAGGTCAGAGCCACAAGTTTGTGTCTCTGTAGGCGTGGATCTTGGGTTTTAAATCATTTTTCAATGATTTTTTTTCACTCTTGACACCTTGTTTCCAGGCCAGCAGGTGGAATTCTTCTAGTCCTCATTCTCAGATAGGACAGATTTTTCAATACTCATTTCTATGTGGGATGCCCAGTTTTCACCTTCCTCACTGTGGGGCCAGAGGCTTCCATATCCATCCTGGTGCTGACATTAAATACCCAACTCAGCCGAATGTTTTTGGCCCCAATACTGTGCCAGGAAGCTTCACATTGGTTATGCTGGTGGTTTGGGGTTTTCTCTCTTTTTCTGGGACCTTAAAATTCTCTTTCTTGCTTTTGAATGTAATTCTGTACTTTGAATATTTTATTATAGTTTATCCAGATTTTCTGTGTATTTGGAGTGGGAGAGGAGAGCCTTTTTAAATTTATTCATTTTATCATCTCAACCACAGGCCTTTCATGAGTTTATCAGGGGAAAAAAACATATGTCATGCCATTGTTGTTTTACCTACACATGTGTTGGGTGTGGTGGATCATTACCGGAGAGTGTAGTGGTCCCTATTGCAAGGTTATGATGTCTAGAGCAGTTCCCTACCGACAGGAATTAGAAAAGACATGTCCTGCCATTATGACTGGGGACATCTGTCTTTGTTTACATTGGCCTAACAAAAGTTGGGGAAATGTTAAGGAAAATAAGACAAAGATTATTATCCCTTATTTCACCTTCAACTCTGAACCTGATGAAGTTCCAAATTTCAGTGCACCTTGCATGGCAAATTCCATACCAGCGAACACATGAAACTAACAAAACTAAAAGAATGCCTCTGTCCCTGTAAAAGGAAATTAACACTCTGGGAGGCTGAGGCAGCAGGTGGATCACCTAAGCTCAGGAGTATGAGACTAGCCTGAGCCAGAGCGAGACCCCATCTCTAAAAGTAGCTGGATGTTGTGGTGGGTGCTTGTAGTCCCCACTACTTGGGAGGCTGAGGCAAGGGAATTGCTTTAGCCCAAGAGTTTGAGATTGCTGTGAGCTATGATGCCATGTCACTCTACTGAGGGTGACAAAGTGAGACTCTGCCTCCAATTAAGCATTGGACATTGTCCCTCATTACTCTGTCAATACAGAAATCCAACTCAAATTTAAAAAAAAAAGAAAACAAAAAGAACTTTTGGCACACCTACCTGGAAAGTCCAGGGTAATCCCAGCTTGTAGAAATGTCTCAGTCCAGAGGCACAAGTTATTCTGTCATCTGGTACCGTTTTCCTCCATCAGGGCAACATTCTTAGGTAAACATGCTCCCCACCCTCCCACCCCCCTGCCATGAAGCGGCCCCCCCAATTCTAGACATGTCACCTCCATAGCTAGTGATCTCCCCAAAAAGAGAACTTCTCTTTCCCAGTTGTTCCAACAAAAGGTTTGGGGGCATGTCTTGTTGGCCTGGTTTGTGTCACAGGTCCATGTTTGTGAAATCAGTAAATTCCATCTTCCTGGCCACCCCTGGCACTGAGCACTGGTTCAGTGACAGCAGAACCACAGTCAGAATGGGGTAGGATTCCCCAAAGAGAAATCAATGTGGGCTCAGTGCCTGTGGCTCAAGTGGCTAAGGCGCCAGCCATATACACTTAAGGTGGCGGGTTCAAATCCAGCCCAGACCCGCCAAACAACAATGATGGCGGGCGCCTATGGTCCCAGCTACTTGGGAGGCTGAGGCAGGAGACTCACTTGAGCCCAGGAGTTGAAGGTTGCTGTGAGCTGTGACGGCACAGCACTCTACCCAGGGGGATAGCTTGAGGCTCTGTCTCAAAAAAAAAAAAAAGAGAGAGAGAAATCAATGTGCTAGAACTGAAAGAAAAGTGGATGAAATTCTGAATTTGCTCCATCACAAAAGCCCTGTCTTCAAGCATTCTGGAAGTTCTTTTTTTTTTTTTTTTTTAGAAATAGAGTAGCAATTTTTCACCCTGGATAGAGTGCTGTTGGCATCACAACTCACAGCAACCTCCAACTCTTGGGCTTAGGCAATTCTCCTGCCTCAGCCTCCCGAGTAGCTGGGACTACAGGTGCCTGCCACAATGCCCGGCTATTTTTTTTTTCCAGTTTTTAGCCAAGGCCAGGTTTGAACCTGCCACCTCTAGTATACGGGGCCAGTGCCCTACTCCTTTGAGCCACAGGCGCCACCCCTGGCTATTTTTTTGTTGCAGTTTGGCCGGGGCCAGGTTTGAGCCGCCACCTTCGGTATATAGGGCCAGCGCCCTACTCAGTGAGCCACAGGCACCTCCCATTCTGGAAGTTCTTATTTCCCTCCTGGATAAAAGAGCCGTGCGTGGAGAGACCGTGATGAAGCTCCGTGGTCCTGAAATGTACAGGCTGTTGGGGGGGGTTGTTGCAGAGGAAGAAATAGTACCAGGTTCTCCGGCATATTATGTTTACTCCAGAATTACTGATATTTCTTCTAATTTTTAAAGCAGATTTTGGAGAAACTGGCAACTATTTCATTTGCTTTAGCATACAACAGAGTGAAATTCCTGACAACTCTCCGTACAACCAGCTCCTTGTTATCCCTCATCCTGTGTGTGCGTGCAGTTGTACTCGGTAAGAATTTCTGTTTTGTGAGCCCCTCTGGGGTACTTCAAGATTGCCATTGTATATGAAGTGGTGAATATTTTCCATGCCACACAACACTTCAGATGGAAGTGAATCTCAGCCTTCTGCGCTGCAGGGGAACTCTGCTGATGTTTAGCGGCACGTCTGGTTTGTTCCTAGAGGAAGGAGCTCCACAGCCAAGATGGGTCGCCAACCTTGGCACTGGCATGATTATCACCATGGGGTTTGCCAGAGGAAGGCTGGCTCCTCCTACAGAGCTTAGACGTGGAATTGCTGCCCTTTCCAGAATTGTTCATCAAGAATTGGAGCAAAATATCAAGTTTTTCTCTGCTACACAGGAGACCACAAGTGGGACACGCTTTACTAACTTTCTTCGAGTTTCACTTACTCTTTGAGGGAGGGATAAGGAAAGTCTACTCCGCAAGCTGACTGGGAGCAAAAATGTTTGCCTTTGCTGAACTTGGTGTATATTTGTGGCTTTACAATGATGGGGAACTTGTTATTCAAAACCCTGCAGGAAATGGTTTTGTGTTGTTGGAGATAGAGTCTCACTATGTCGCCCTCAGTAGAGTGCTGTGGCATCTTAGCTCACAGCAACTTCAAACTCCTGGGCTTAAGTGATTCTCTTGCCTCAGCCTCCCAAGTAGCCAGGACTACAGGCGCCTACTGCAATGCCTGGCTGTTTTTAGAGATGGGGTCTCACTCTGGCTCTAGCTGGTCTCAAACCTGTGAGCTCAGGCAATCCACCTGCCTCAGCCTCCCAAGTGCTGGGGATTACAGGTGTGAGCCACCGCGCCTGGCCTCTTGCAGGCAATGTTAAGGATGCTGCCACTGGACCAGAGAGAAATATGGTGACAGTGGAGGAAGAAATTGGAGGCATGTCACTGTGTGAACTTGGCAGTGGTGGAGGATGTGTGGAGGCAGGCTTTAATCAGTCTCTCTGCCAGCTAAGATCACCTGGAAAGATAATGGAACTCTGGAAGGGTACTTTTCAGCCCATGTGACTTCAAAATTAGAAGTGGATTTGTAGGCTCAGCGCCTATAGCTCAACTGGCTAAGGCGCCAGCCACGTACACCTAAGGTAGTGGGTTCGAATCCCCAGCCCAGACCCACCAAACAACAATGACGGCTGCAACCAAAAAATAGCCACGCGTTGTGGAAGGCGCCTGTGGTCCCAGCTACTTGGGAGGCGGAGGCAAGAGACTCGCTTGAGCCCAGGAGTTGGAGGTTGCTGTGAGCCCAGGGGGACAGCTTGAGGCTCTGTCTCAAAAAAAAAAAAAAAAAAAGAAAGCCATGCCAATGGTGGAACACCTGGGCTTTTGAACGGATGCCTGCTGGGGTACCACACTCTGAGCACGAAGGAGGTGGTGGCTGTGTCCTGGGTCTCTGTCTGTGGTCTTTCCTCAACACCCAAATGTCTTCTGCCATAGGCCATTCTAGGCATCTGTGAGGGTCTCTTTCTAACTCCCTAAAGACCTGGGTGGCTGCAGCTCCATGCTTCTGCTTTAACTGTGTCTGTGGGCCATGCCATGCCAGGTACCAAGTGACATGGTGGAGGAATAATACGGAAAGGTGCTTTTCAAAATATGTTGGCTCCAAGAGGCTGTTATGAGTTTACCCTCCCTACCAGCATGAATGTTTAGCGTCTCCCAACAAGGACAGGCCCCTTTGCCTGGCATGTTCTGCTGCACGGAACACTTTTAAATGCTAGGGTGTTTCTCTCTTGGCCTCCCCGAGCTCCTCATGGTGGGGTGTATGTCTGTGTCACCTGTGCTGAGCTGCACAGGTTGCACCTTCTGTGCAAAACCCTTGACCAACCGGAAGCTGGGAGTCCACACACTGGTCTCTGTCCCTGCACAGAGTTACGCCCCTTCATCTTTCCTTTTTTTCCTTCCCATCCATCTTTCTGTAAAGGCCTAATTTCCTCCTCTTTGATCTATAGTTTGAGTGTTCACTAGATCCTTCTTCTCTTCTCCCCATTTTTTGTGGGTTAAACTACACAGCCCAATGATTGACAAGAGTTAGTTTGAGGCATTGAGGATTTTCCACTTCGGGATTGATTTCCTCCAACTCCATGAACAGGTGTGAATTTCCCAGAGATTTCCTTTCCTCAGGACTGCTAAGTCTGTGATGGGCGCCGCTGGGTCTTCAGACGCTTACTTTTCTGCTGGCACGTGGATGTCTTCCTTCACCCCTGCCCAGGCCACCTGGCATGCGCTGTGGAGGGTCTTCTTCAGGGACCAAGTGAGGAAATCTGTCCTCTACTCTCTTCCTGTCACCAGTTCCTCTTCCAGGGGCCTCCCACACAACCTTTCTGCACAGCAAGTTGCAGGGTGCTGGAAAGATTCTTCCCAGCCCTGGAATCCGAGTGGCATTCGGTTTCCTTTCAGCTGCACATTGGGGGAACCCCAGCCAGACCACGGGGATGAGCTGGGGTGGGCGGGATGGAGGAGTCTGCATCCACCTCCCGAAAACCACGAGGACGCAGGAACGAACACAGCCTTTCATCCAGCTAACCTCGCCACCTTGCCAAGACTCCTTGTTACCCTCCTGTCATACAGCGTCGAGAGCCTCATTTTGTTCTTCAAACCTAGAACATGGAACAGGAAGTGGGTGCCTGCAGGGACCCACCTGGCAAAGCCTGAGGTGAGGCAGGGGGCCTGACATGTTGTGGCCTTGGCGGAATCAAAATGGAAACTACTCACACTACTTTCTCACTGTCGAACGACAGGAGGCTCTGGGACATGTGTTGAGATATGCCCCTTCCTGCACAGGCTCCCCCTGTGCTTTGGGGTGACTCCAGGCCCCCCTGAACCCCGGGTGCTGAAAGTGGTGTGTACTGAGCAGACTGCAGCTCCCAGGCAGGAGGCCGAGAGCTACTTGGATTCCAGGGCTGGGAAGAACCTTCCAGCAGCAGGACAGCCAGCAGCCTTCATCCCTTCATAACTGTTGACTCCATCTGCCGTTCCCATGTCAAACTTCTTTAGCATTAGGATACTTTCTGGTACATCTATCAGGACAAAGCACACTGTCTTTCTTGCCACAGCATCAGCCTTTCTTGTGACCATGCAGCCCCTGCCCAGGGGACAGAGTTTTCACTGCACCAGCCAAGCTTGTCCTTCTGACTGGTCCTATGTAAAAACAGAAGAGGTCCTTCCACGCACATACTCACTGCCCCTCTCAGATCACCTGGGACAAAATCATGGCTGAATTTCACAGACTATTGAGGGATGCATTCTGGGGTCTGAACTGTGGCCAGTTCATAGCCAGCAGTGCTGCATGGTGGGCTCTGTGGTGTGGTCATCTCTTCCTCACTCCATAAAGCTGCCATGTGGAGCCTTTTCACCAGGGGCTCTGGGTTTTGTGAGTGTGCAGGTGACTTCCAAGTCCTGGCCTTTGGCCTGTGTCTCACCCAGAGCTGCACGCCTCTATCCATCTCTATGTTTAATACCTTGGTCTTGGTGTCCCATATCAGCAAATGGCACCACATCCATGCAGCCAGCCAGGGAATGGCTGAGAGTCCCCTTCTGAGCCTCTGTCCCTACCCTGAGATGCCAGGTTGTAGCTCCAGCCAGTCCACCTGCCCCGGTGCTCTCAGGCTATTCCTCTCCTCCACCCCCAATGCCACTGCTCCAGGCCTCCCCCCATCCCACAGAAACCCTAGCCTCAGCCTTCAGTGTCTTTCCTACTCATCTGCTGCCTTCACTGCTGCCAAGGGGACTGTCCTAACACATAGCCTGTCACGTATTACCCAGTCTGGTCATCTGCATGGGCACCGCATGGGCTTCAAGCTGAAGGTTCAATCTTCAGCAGTCACTTCCAGAGCCCCGTCCATTGCCCCCTACCCAGCTCTCTGGCTGGTCCATACACACGTTCCACTCCAGCCACAGAGACCCAATCAGGGCTCCAGGTGCCATCCAGCTGCTCAGTGTTCTGGGTTCTGGTGTCAGCTCCTCTTCTCAGAGAGCTCTGTCCTATCTTTAGCCTGACCACCTCCCACCCATCCCAGTGTCACCTTCAGAGGCCTTCTAAGATCCCTGATGACTCCATCTCCTCAATCATGAGGCAAGAAGGCCTTCCTTACTTCTAGAATGAGGGGTGTGCCTCACTGCCTGTGCTGTGGCCACTGATTTCCTCATCGCACGCCTCTACCTACAAGAGAGGAACCGTGCCCCTCCTCCTTGTCTCACTAGCACCTGCCTGGCAGGCTCTTGATCCCTGGGCTTAGGATAATAAATACTGGAGCTATTACAGTAAGTTGCAAATGTCCGGTCAAGTGCTCACACCCAGAGGCTCTTAAAATAGGTTTTGTACAGAGGTTCTTTAATTCCAAGTAAGTGTGGCAAGGTATGCATACTTTTCTAGATTTAATCCATGGAAGCTCCAAATTACTTTCATGAATCATGCATGAATAAAATCCAAAATAATCAATCAATCACTCAGATAAAGTTTTAGGAAGCACAGAAGTCATCAGAGACTGACCTAGCCATCTACTGTCAAGATCCCACTGAACTTCATTCAGAGTCCTGCACGGTGTCTGTGTAGAGCAGCCCAGCAGCAGGTGCTAGTGCAGTGGGCACAGGCTGTGGTGCTCTTTTAGGTGGTGCCCCTCCCCCAACACAAGGGCGCATAGCTGAATTAAAGATGACCCAGCTATGGAGTTTTCTGTCTTCCCTGGTACAGTTATCTGCTTTTTTTTCATGTTGAAAATGTAGTTTCTACAATTAGATCCTCCTGCTTCATATACTCATTTGAGAAGCATGTTTGAATCCCAGTTTGTGTCAGGAAAGTTGGTGTGGGCTTGTCCAGGAGATATCTGGACATGTGGTCTGAAGCTCAGGAAGTAGGAAAAGTAGGGAACCTGGGGGTGGAAGATAGTCACCTGCACAGATGGTGGTAGAAACCATGGAAATGGAGCTTCTTAGTAACAAATTGGAACAGAGGTTATTTTCAGCAAGTTTAAAATATCTCCTCATTTTGAAGAGTTATTCATCTGATATCTATTTGTTTTCTTTCTTCCTTGCTTTTTTTTTTTTTTTTTTTTTTTGTGTCAGAGTCTCACTCCGTTGCCCCAGGCTAGAGTGCCATGGCATCAGCCTAGCTCACAGCAACCTCAAGCCCCTGGGTTCAAGTGATCTTCCTGCTTCATCCTGCCAAGTAGCTGGGACTACAGGTGCCCACCACAATGTGCAGCTAAATTTTCTATTTTTAGTAGAGATGGGGTCTTGCTCTTGCTCAGGCTGGTCTCGAACTTCTGAGCTCAAGGGATCCTCCCAGCTCTGCCTCCCACAGTGCCAGGATTACATGTGTGGGCCACAATGCCCAGCATTATCTATTTCTAAATTAGTTAGTATTTCTGACCTTTTTGGAACCTTCTTCTTCTAACATATTAATGCTCAATGTTATCTTTCAGATATGTTGTCATTTTCTTCCTCCTCTTAATTTAATATAGTTATCCAGAAGACAAAGTGTGCATAAGCACACTGTGAAGTGGTGCATGCAATTTAAAACATCACTGCCACTGTGACCACTGCCATCACCTCCACCACCTGCATGTTTGTCATCACTGCCATCACCTCCACCACCCACACCTGCAACATCTCTGCCATTGCCCCCACCACCTGCATCTTCAGCATCTCTGCCATCACCTCCACCAACTGCACCTGCAGCATCTCTACCATCACCCCCACCACTCCCACCTGCAGCATCTCTGCTATCATTTCCATCTCCTGCATGTTCATCATCACTGCCATCACCGCCACCACCTGCATGTGTATCATCTCTGCCATCACCTGTACTACCCGCATCGGCATCATCTCTGCATCACACCCACCACCTGAACCTGCATCATAACTGCCATCACCTCCACCACCTGCACCCGCACTAGCCCTGCCACCACCCCCACCACCATTACTTCCCTCCTCACCTTCACCACCTCCACCAGCTCTACCACAGAACCTTCACCACTGCTTTTTTCTGTCAGCAGCCCTTGCAAAGCATTACATTTTGTGTCCACTAGAGGGAGGAAGCAGCAGCTTCTCGGTGAGCATATATCAGGCAAAAATTGCCCGAGTGTCCTGCCTGGGAAAAAGAATATTTTAATTTTCTATCCTTTGGGAAAACTTTGTTTTCACTTTGTTGTTTGGTTTTTTTTGAAGACTTTTGATATAAAACCAATTGTGCCCTCTGTGGTGAAATAGGCATCACATGACTCAAACATTCCCCTTAATAGATTTTTCTCCCTGGTGATTTGAAAATAGTAAAAATACTACTTGTGTATGGAATTTTAGTTTTCTTTTCTCCAAGTATTTGACATGTGTTATCTCATTGTAAGTATTTACCTAATGTGTTTCTTTTGAGTTGTCAGAAGATATCATGATGTTAAGATTCACTTAAGAGGCAGAGATGCAGAGCTTGGTATGGCCACCGCAAGACAGAAGAAGGGCTGGGCATGATGCTACACTGAGCCCTGTGGGGACCACCACCCTGTTCCTAGGGTCCTCACCTCTTGCCTCTCAGGGTTTTGTGTAGCAAGTAACCTAGGGCTTGCCAGCAGTGACTGTGCTTACCCAGGGAGGCAAGGCCCACACTCAGCATCATTTTCCATGTCCCCTGGCGTCAGAACGGTGGCACGGAAGAAGCCCTCACAGTCTTTGTGACGTCTGCATATCTGGTAGCCTCCTTTGGAAAACTTCTCTGCTGGGCAGGGGACGCATCCGTAGTCCTCATCTTTGGTGCCATAGCCGCAGGACTGGCCAGGAAGGAGAGGAATGGAGGGCATAGGTAAGTGCAGTGGCTGGACCACAAAACTCAGCCCTGCCTTCCTTGGACAGTGACAGACTGGCGGGTTCTAGGAGCTACTCTTGCCAGGCCTCAGCTTCCTGAATTGTCCTAATTGCAGAGCCCCCAGTAACCAGCTCCTGCTCTGGCCTTGTGCCTTTCCCACTGCTCTTAGGCTCCCGATGCTACCCCTTTTCCCAGGCTCCCTGGAATGAATTCAGTGAGCTTCTGGAATGCCCTGTCAATAGACACAGCCTTTGGCATCTGCCTTTTCTCAGCTCTCTATAAGAACCCCAAATCCTGAAACCCTGGAGTTTTTTCTTTGCACTGAACAGAACGTCGTAGTTGAGCTTCACAGAGAAAGGAGAGGCAGCACTCAGGAAAAAACTACTGAAGAACTACTCTAGAAGAAAATTTCAATCAGGCTTCCAACTCAGATGACCTGATAGAGGTAGAATAGGAAAGCAATCCTCTAAAAAAAACAAAAAACAAAAAAGAACTGAAAAAAATTCTGTTTACAAATGCTCAGCCATGCCCCTCTGCTGGCAAGCACTGATCCTGGCCTCTCGCCATGTAGTCTCCATGTCCAGTAAGCACTCATGACTGACTTGATTTACTGTGGTGCCCCCTACAGCAACACAAACTTAGGGTGGGCAGGAGGACTCCTCTGAGCACTCACTGGCCCCAGACGGCCTGAGGCCTGGCTGGTTGGGAAGCAGGATCCTTACCATGTAGGGCTCCTCCCCTGGCCCGCACTGGGGACAATCGTGGCACAGCCCCGTGGTCTGATTATAGTACTCATTCTCGCCACAGTTTGAGTATTCCGCTTTGGCCAAGCACATCAGGGACACCTGCCACGAAAATGAAGGTCATTTTGGCCTTCGTGCCTTCTTGGAAACACATGTACTTACTTGGGGTCAGCTCCCAGAGAGCCCAGGCTGACTTAAGAAGGTGTGCCCAGGCTGGCAGGGCTCTGCTGGGGGCTCAAGTGGGGAAGGTCCTGGTCAGCAAATATCACAGGTACTAAGTCTCACTGACTCCTAGCTAATCACCTGGCATGACCACCTCCTGCCTCCCTTATCCAGAACCACCTCTTCCTCACCCATGCTATCCAAGCCCCATCCCATCATCAAGACCTCTTGCACACAGATCCTCTTCATCCACACAACCCCCAAGGCCATGGAGGCATCCCCCACCCACCCTACCAGCTTCTAAAATAGTGGGTTCCTCTGAACTCCTAGGAGGGAGGGCTGGATCTTTTGGATCTTTCTCAGCTGCATGGCCCATAAGCAAGGGCCAATCACATAGACATTGGGCTGTGTATATCACAATGCAAATAAACACTCAAGGCCATTTCTATCAACCAGACACTACAAAGGGAGCTATCACCTAAATAAATCTCATTTGTGTCTGAGGCTGCTCGGTGCTTGGTCTTGTCTCACCCTCAGGATGACCCTGGGAAGGAGGCACCATGATCATTATCCCATTTTACAGCTGAGACTGAAGAGGCTAAGAAACCAGTCAGACCACTAGCAGGATGAGGGCACATGTGGGTGAGGTGCTGAGACCTACTTACCACCAGGACAGGGAGCCAGGGTGTCCAGTTACAGTCCCCTACATGGGCCATTCTCTTCCAAGGGGTCACCTGAAAGACATACTTTGTCAGCATTGACTGGGCAATGGGAATGGCCCCCCAATCTGGGGTCCAGCCTCCTCCACTGTACACCACTGTGGAGTTAAGACGCTTCTCAAGAATGACATTAATGTACTCCTTTGAGGGAGGAGGTGTTATTTTTTCCTGTTTTCACTCTGAATGGAAAACCTGTTTCTGACTCAAAGAAACTGGACCTAGGAGTCTGATATTACTTAATCTGGCTATACAAAGAGAGTTGATGTGCTCATGTGGACACTCAAGTCCCCTAGTTGCCAACTTTGAGTCACTATTGTTTGGCTTTGACATCGACAAAACAGCATGCTGCTGTTTTAAGTACCTCTTCTGGAGGCTGGATTGTGCAAGGAACCTTCCAGAATCAACTACTGACTCAGATTAGAAGTCCAGCTGGGGACCCCTGCCAAGAATTTTCACTCACAGAATCCCTTCATCTTCAGTGAGCCATCCCTGGTCACGACAACCAGTAATTTCTAATATCATATACAAAAATAGCATGATGAAAATACACTATGATGAAGGGGACATTTTCTTTTTTCTTTTCTCCTTTCTCCGTGCCAGTCCCTCATCTCCCTAACTTCTTTCCTTTCTTTTGAAAAGACCTACAACATCCCAAATGCTTTAGGGAGAAAAGAAGCTGAAAGATTATTTATTTATTGGAAATCAAGAAATTAGATTGGACAACACAAGGGCAGCTGAATGTTGTTGGGAATGGCCAAGAGCAGGCAGGTGACCAGAAACCACCTGGGAAGCTAGTCAAGGGGGCGAACTCTGAGGGTGGACACACACACACAATTTTCTTTTCCAAATCCCCCAGGACTCAAGGCCTCACTTAGGCAGATTTTTGGAAACAGAGTGCACATTTAGGAGAAACACCTAATGCACAAACACACAGGGAGAGGCTGGTGAGGGTCAGTATCTACCGTGCTTCCTGAGGACCCCAGGGATATACCTGTACTGCCACCTCTCTTGCTGTCCCATGACAGCAGGAGGGTGGATAGGATACAGGTGGGGCCTGCAGATATCATGCTTGTTTACCATTGCAATAAACAAAAGACAACAACAAAATGTCCCACAGAATGGCAGTCCCCTAAAACACCATGTAGGGCTCTACCATCTGTTGTTGAGTGAAAAAGAAATCATACAGATTTGGTTCTCAGCTTGACTGCTGTTGGCGTATATGAAAGCTACTGATTTGTGTACATTGATTTTGTAATCTGAGACTTTGCTAAATTTGTTTATCAATTCCAGGAGTCTTGTGGTCAAATTTTGGGTATTATCTAGATATAAAATCAGATTGTCAGCAAAAAGTGATAGTTTGACCTCTTCTTTCCCCCTTTGGATACCCTTGATTTCCCTCTCTTGTCTGATTGGTCTGCCTAGGACGACTACCACTAAGTTGAACAGAAGTGGAGATAGTGGGCAACCTTGTCTGGTTCCAGTTCTAAGTGGGAATGTTTTCAATGTTTTCCCATTCAATATGATGTTGGCTATGGGTTTGTTTTTTTTTTTGAGACAGAGCCTCAAGCTGTCCCCCTGGGTAGAGTGCCATGGCATCACAGCTCACAGCAACCTCCAACTCCTGGGCTCAAGTGAGTCTCCTGCCTCCGCCTCCCAAGTAGCTGGGACCACAGGTATCCACCACAACGCCC
>CAUYTI010164437.1:0-17343 GCA_963575145.1 Galago senegalensis
GTGGTCCCAGCTACTTGGGAGGCGGAGGCAAGAGACTCGCTTGAGCCCAGGAGTTGGAGGTTGCTGTGAGCTGTAATGCCATGGCACTCTACCCAGGGGGACAGCTTGAGGCTCTGTCTCAAAAAAAAAAAAATAAATAAAGGGTGTGCCCTCTTAACATAATCATCTTCCAAAGGCCTTACCTCCTAATACCAGCACAAAGGGGATTAGGTCTCAGCATTTTAATTTGGGAAGGACACAACCATTGAAACCATAGCAGTAAAGGTAATCACTATATAGGGCAGTTAAGAATTAAGTATAATGTACAATTTCTTCACCTCCTCCCCTATCATCAGGGAAGGTATTTAATTGCTCCAGGACCACATGACTCCATTTGCACCCTTAGCAAGAACTATATTCAATTCTTCATCCATTAAAAATGTAAAGGTTCCTATATTTACATGTGATCATTCTCATTTCTTGTTGCCCCATCCTCTTTATTTACAAAAGCATGAGAATATGATCCATAAGTGATTCTTCTGAGATGTAATCCTTATTTTATCCAAAGAGAAGTGTTATACTAAGCTTTGAATACGAGGTGCAGGCCCTGTGTATACTTTCAAGCAAATGCCTTGGACTGTTAATTCTCCTCCAATGAATGCAAGGCCTTCTGCCTTCAGTAATGACTGAGGTAGTCACAGTTATCAGGTAGTTACAGCCAGGCACATGCTAAATAGGTCACATGGCCCCTACTCTCCCTGGAATTATGAGTTAGAACAATAGTTTCCAAACTCTGAAGGTGACCTGTAGTAAGAAATATATTCACCATAGACACTCAGAATACCTTCTGCATATAAGCATGCTCATGAGTATGTGTATGATACCGCTTCCCTAAGAAACTCTCTCAACCTACCAGACCTGGTCAAGTTCCTCTAATATGCTTTCTCTTAGCACTCCATTTTTCTCTTTTCTGGTACTATTACAGTTGGAATTAAATTGTAATAAAAATGTTGAACCAATCTCTAGTACTGTATTCTAAGGCTTTAATTAGGAGAGGCCCTCCTTCCTGTCTTTAGAATATCAATCTAGGGGATGGGTGTGGTGGCTCACCCCTGTAATCCTAGCACTCTGGGAGGCCTTGCTGGGTGGACTACCTGAGTTCAGAAGTTCAAGACCAGCCTGAGCCAGACAGAAACTTCGTCTCTAAAAATAGCAGGGCATTGTGGCAGGCACCTATAGTCCTAGCTACTTGGAAGGCTGAGGCAAGAGAATCCTTTGAACCCAAGAGTTTGAGTTTGCTGTGATCTGTGATGCCATAGCACTCTACCAAGGGCAATAAAGTTAGACTGTCTCAAAAAAAAAATCAATCTAGGAAAAACTGATCTGGGTGCAATATTATGTTCAAAGAGCTGCTAAATGCATGCTTATGACCTGCGTAAATGCAGAGGGGCCTCAGTATGGGGCATATCCCTGTGCACTTTTTAAAACTGAAATCTCAAGTGGAGCCTGAGTAGGTGGCCCAACAAGTTCATTGGCATGACATCAACAAGTTCATTGGCATGACATAGGGAACAGCAGCACCAACACAGTGCCATGGGAGACAGGATGCCTGTGGGGAGCAAGATGCAGTCCGAGGGCAGGATGTGTGGTTTTTTTTTTTTTAATTTCTCAGGGCTTGAAAATATTTCTGGTTGGTATCTAGTTACATTTATTGCTTCTTTCTTTATTCTGTCATTACCAACTTAACTCAGTCTTATTTATTTCCTTTCTGGCTTAATGTCTACTAAAAAAATTTACAACTTTTTAAAAAGACAGGTGTTTTCCTGGAAGTTATGAAAACATATACTATTGTTTTGCTGCTTAATTTGATTAAGCTGCTTTGTTCTGTGAAACAAAATCAGAAAATAATATATTTGTTTTGGAGAATAAGCTCTGTAAAGACAGGACTTAAGACTTTTTCCTTGATTAACCACCAAGGGGAATCATATTTACATGGTTGGAGTTGGTCAGTTTTTCAGTTAGAATGTATTAAAATGTATGTATATGTCCAAAATAAAAAAAAAAGGGAAACCTAGAATCAGAATCTAAGTCACGTTTGTCTATTGCCTCTTTCTTAAGAGTGAAACTCTCAGTTGATGACAAATAATGATTGTCAAACAAGGTTTATGTCATTATCCCCTCATGTAGGAAGTTGATTTAAAGCAAAACTCCCACCTGACATCAAAGAGAAGTCTTTTTTTTGATCATCCCTACAAGAAGTTACGTTTTGAGAACTGGCAAAGAAATGAACGGAATGGGCTATTTTGCTCTCAGATCAAACTTCTTATTATAAGGGTGTCCATAAAGTTAACTATTTTAATTGCACACAAATGTTATGGACACCCTGTATAACCAAAGTTCTGTCCCAGCAAAGCAAGATGTTCCCAGGCTATGTGGTAATGAAGGCCTGAGACACTCTGGTCTCAATGATCCTCATTTCTGTGAATTAGTGCCCATAGGAATGTGTTTGTGACATGTAATAAGTCTACTTGTGAGTTGCTGATATACAGCTCTCTTGGACCATGCAACTGCTGCCATTAGGGATTTATGGAAGTGGCCTTCCCCTCCAGACATGCATATCCATCCAAGGCATATTCCCAGGTAGAACAAGAGTCCTGTCTAGCTGCAGGCATTGACTTATTTCTCTTTTTACCTCAACTTGAAATCAATGCCCTGCTTCCATTCTTGCCACCTGAAATCCAAGGAATCAAAGTATGATGTCCCTTGCCATTTCTCATGTTCCAAACATGGACCACCATGCAATATTAAAGCATGAATTCTGGGAATGTGTTAATGTCAAATAGGTGAGTAGGTGGTAAGAATTACTATTCTGAACATGCAGCGGAGGAATGTATACTCGTGGTAAGGAGCAGAGATTTGAGTTTCTATTTGCGGTTGACCGTTACTCCCAATCCCCTTGTAGAGCTGATGAAGAAATGGGCAGCTATTTTTCAGATGTAATATTTACTTTCTTTTCCAATAGGTCCTTTGGATAAACACACAGAGACTTTATATAACCACAACAAATAAGAGTAAAATAAGCTTTGCAATGAAACAAACAAGTAAGACTAATTTTCTCCACGATTTTTTTGAAAAATGAGAGAACCTGAAACTTGGTTATCTTTCCTGAGTGACTTTTATTAACTTAGAGGATCATAAGATAATGAAAATCATTACCTGTACTTTTAAACTTTATATTTTTATCAATTATTATACGTAGATTTCAGTGCGTACAGATAGATTCAAATCCAACTAAAAGATTTCATCAAAAATGATACTCTGGGCTTGGTGCCTGTGGCTCAAGCGGCTAAGGCGCCAGCCACATACACCTAAGGTGGAGGGTTCGACTCCCCAGCCCGGGCCCGCCAAACAACAATGATGGCTGCAACCAAAACAAAAAAAAAAGGGCCAGGCGTTGTGGAGGGCACCTGTAGTCCCAGCTACTTGGGAGGCAGAGGCAGGAGACTCGCTTGAGCCCACGAGTTGGAGGTTGCTGTGAGCGTGATACCATGGCACTCTACCCAGGGGGATAGCTTGAGGCTCCGGTCTCAAAAAAAAAAAAATGACACTCTGAGTTACTATTGCAAAATGGCAAAATCTGATGTAAATAGTTATTTTTGGCTTTCATTCAAACAGCATAAATTTTTGAACAAGATAAACATCTCTATTTTCCATAAAGAGAAAAGCAAGGTAGAGTGAAAAGAGTGTAGGATTGGTTCTGACTTCTGATCTTGCCTTTAACAAATGAGAACATCTTGGCTAAATCATCCAGAATCTATTTTTAAATCTATACAGTAAGGAGTTTGGTCTAGATAATATCTAGTGTTTTCTGGTTTCAGAAACCCTTTATTCTACATAAGAGCTGAGAAAATATTTATCTTAAAGACTACAATTTCCTTCATAGTTTGGAGTGTTACCTAAGCTTTTCATCAACCTTGGGAAAGAAACAAAGCTGCCAGCAGTTTTAATTTCTTGCTCTCTGTTTAATTCAATAGACAAAAAATAAAACTGCAATAACAGATATGGTGGGGGCGGGGGAAAGCATTGTGGAGATAGGGGTAGGGTGGGACTCTCAGAAGTGCTTAAAATCTTAAACTTCTTCCCATACCTAAACATTTTTTTTTGGCCGGGGCCGGGTTTGAACTCGCCACCTCTAGTATATGGGGCTAGTGCCCTACTCCTCTGAGCCACAGGCGCCACCCTCCACACCTAAATTTTAAGTGAATGTTGATAGCTAATAGTTAAATGGTAAATAAGTCAATTTATTGTCACTGTAAATTTAAAACACCTTCCCTCTTTCCTTTGGCCTTTTAAAGATGCAAATTAAAACTTAAGAACAATAGAACAGCTAAGTGTTAAAGGGGGTGGGGTAAGCTACATACAGAAACTGCCACATTTTCCTCTTATCAGCCACTTGGAAAAGTATGCCGTGAGTCAATAATACACAAGTACCACCTGTTTCAACACTCAGACCTTTCTCTTCCTAGTGAAATAATCAGTTTAAACTTTCTCACAAATTGCAACCCATTATAGAGAAACAGAAACATGGCCTAAATTGTCATTAATGGAGCATCATTCATCTTGTCTCCTCAGGTAGAATAAATCAAAACATTTAGAATTGCTAATCATGTATATATACCCTTTTGGCTTCACTGAGCATTGTGAGTTTTTATTAACATATATGATTTTTTTTTTTTTGCATCATGTCTGAGTTCATATTGAAAGCTCCAAAAAGGTAGAAATTATCACTGCTTTCTGAGGATCATGTAACCCCCGGTGCCAAGAACATCACCAGAAATTTAGTAGGTGGATCAATAAGATAGGTAATGAGTAATGGGATTTGTGGAAGGATATTGAAATAATATTCATGATTGCTTAAGGGGCATGGAAACTTCCAGGGTGGGAAGAGTGCGTCAGGATGGCAGATTTTTTAATTTTAGTTGGATTCATGTGAAGCAAAAGATCGCTTATTAATTCTATTCTGTAGAATCTACAAACTGCTGTTAGGAGACTTTCTTTGAAGCTCAAAGCTATGTCAAGGCTATAGGTGGCAGTTCCTGGTCACTAAACAAAGTGAGAAATGGTTTCATTTTTTGTTATTTCGGTTTTTAATGACACAGAGACACACATCCTAACGCAGGCAAGACCCTCGCTGCAAGGGCAGATGTCTTTTTTCTAGAAAAGGTCAAACTAAAATGAATGAACTGCCTGGTATCATGTTTTAATCTGCCTTCCATTTTCCACAAGGGTGTATTCCACTTGCTTAGACTTTGCCAATTTTAGAATTCTCGATCTTAATGTCCTCTAAAATGCACAGATTTTATAGCTTAGATTTTAAGAGACACCATTACCTGACAGGGTAATGACAGTTTTATCTGCACTCCTGACTGGATTTGCTGTGATACTTAAATAACAATCCAAATCAAATGATAATTTTTTTGAGAGGATGTCAGGAAAGGAGAAAGAAAAGAACAGAATGCATAGCATTGAACTTGGTTTAAAAACACAACACATTGGAGCTTCTCCTACCTCCTTATTTTACAGGGGAAAAATCCTTAGCAATTCATCTTCCTTTGGGTGCATGAATGACATTTTACTGTGATGTGATTATAAGAAACAAAATCCCTCAGAGATGCTGCCTTAAAATATTTCTCTTTATAATGTTCTGAGCTCGACAAACCTTGGTAGAAAACAGAATACTCTTAATTATGAATAAATTAACTAAATTAGTAACATGAGATGGATATGCAATTAAGGGATTGTTAATTGAAACTGGAAACACAGCTGTATACAGCTTAGAGATGAATCATACCAGTAATGACGCAGATGTTTATAAAATGTGATTATCTTTAGTGGAGACAGCGCTGCATCTCCCAAGCCCATTCTTATATTGTGTCACTGAAATGGTTTTTAAACCCGTGAACACTAGGAATCAGGATCTCAGGGACGGCAAATTAGGCTCCCTGGATATGGGAATTAGTGTTGTCTGAATGTCAGCAATTTGATTCTCCAGCTTTCAAAGAATGTAGATATGGAGCCAACAACAAACATCTGTTAGTTGCATGGTCTTCAAAAACAAAAACAACCAAAAGTTGCTGGCAAACCAGTCCCTGCTTCAATCAGGGAAGACAGTAAAGTATCTGTAAACAGTCACACCGCTGCCTGTGACAGTAAAAAAACACAGAGAACGCAGCCCCAGGGCACAGTGCCAGAGACCTTCTGCACAAATGGTAAATGCACCCTCTGCCGGCAAAGGCTCTAAAACTTCTTTTGCTGTTTTCCCTGCAATGAACCCAGAAGATAAAACAAAATCTCCATGACTAAAGGAAGCAGTAGGCAAACACAGTCATTATACTCATTGTATGTTTAAATGTACTATAATCATCAGTGATTCCATTGCACTTTGGAAACCTCCCTTTTTTGCTTATTGCATATACTATTGTGCCCCATGTCTGATTCCCATTTGTCCCAGGGAAAGGAAATGCCCATATGGATCTGGATTTTAATGGACTTATATGATCTCTGCACAGAATGTACTTCGACAGAGGTGTGGGGAGTGGCTGGATACTGTTCTAGCCATAGCTTAATGATTGTGAAATGAGGTGCTCAGCTAAAGAGATTATAATCTTTAAAAAATGTATTATTTGTAGAGATGGGGTCTTACTATGTTGCTCAGTCTGGTCTCAAACTCCTGGCCTCAAGCAATCCTCTAGCCTTAGTTTCCCAAAGTGCTGGGATTATAGGCATGAGCCACCAACCCCAGCAAAATCACAATCTTTGAAATTCAGAGTTGTAGTTTCTGGACACAAGCTTGTGGCACAATTTTAAACCAATAACTTTGTCAGACTGGATGACACAAATGTGATAGACATCAGTTTTTGTTATTTATTTATTTGAGACAGAGTCTCACTTTGTCACCCTTGCTTGAGTGATATGGCATCGTAGCTCACAGCAACCTCAAACTTTTGGGCTCAAGTGATTCTCCTGCCTCAGCCTCCCAAGTAGCTGAGACTTTAGGTGCCTGCCACAATGCCTGGCAATTTTTAGAAAAGAAGTGTTGCTCTGGCTCAGGCTGGTCTCAAACTCACGAGCTCAGGCAATCCACTTGCCTTGGCCTCCAAGAGTGCTAGGTTTACAGGTGTGAGCCACTGTGCCGGGACAGTTTTGCTATTTAAAGTGCAAACTAACCATTGCACATTCTAGTATAAAACAAATAATAGTTTTAGACATTGACTAACAGAGCATGTATTTGTCACCTTAGCCTAGTTTTTCTTTCAAAGTTATCAATTTCCTTAACAAAAGTTAGTTGTGAAAAAGGAACAAAATAAAAAAAGAGATTGTCTCAGATTAGTCCCTACCTCTTACTATCAAAAGGATGCAGAGAACTTAAGACACTTTCCTTTAATTTAGGCGAGACCTTTTGCTGCAACCTTTAATGAAGTATTTGGATGAATTGAGGCCCAAATAACTCAATTTTCTACTTTACATTGGCCGTGGGCATATGGGGAATAGCTGAGTTGTGTGTTTGTTAAAAAAATACACTTTTAGGAATGAATGAGTAGAAAAATAGAAACATGTAAAAAGACATAGGACTATATATTGTTTTCTCTCTATGTTGGAGACCTATAAATGTGCAATTGGTTAAATTTTGGCTACAAAGTCTTTCTACCCTATGTGTTAGTCTCCTAAAGCACAGACTTTGCCTATAACTTCTGTATTGATTTGCTGTTACACAGGTTCCAACTTGTCTAAATTTCATTACCTGAAGAGACAGCTTGCAATTCTATATACAGGTATAATAAAAGCAAGATGACTACATGTATACTGTGAGCTTTGAAAGGATACTTTTTCTCTAATACACTGGGCCAAATTCTTCATGAGTTTGTTATTCTGTGGCAAATGGTGATGACAAAGCCAATACCATATATTCTTTACCAACATTTGTATTAATATTCTTCAATTCTGAACCTGCCTATAATGATGGTAGTATCAGAACCCATTTATAACTCAAACAGCTATTTGTCTGCCTAACAGTTATTCACTTATTTTCTGTTACGAAACTCAATTATGTTCAAATATTGGGCATTAAAGGACCCAGCTCTGGAGGAAGAATCAAAATTTGGTTTAATCCAATCATGGTAAGCTGTGCCTCATAACCAGTCATTGGTTTAAAGAAGTTCAGTGAGACCCAGTTCTTGGTGATACATAAGGGGGCATCTTCTGGGGAGCTTCTGGGAGATGTTTGTTTCTTCACACACAGGCACGTACAGACAAATAGTTATAGGCAAGTGTGCACATATATCTGTGTGCGCACACACACATGTATACATGGCAGTTATCCTAGCACCTTATTTCTTCTTCTTAACTTGGTTATTGTTGTCTGAGTTTATGTTGCTTGGTGTGGTAGGAGGCCATCTTGGGACCACAAGGAGAAAGCCAAGCAACTCCCCGAGAAGCTGACTTTGAATCTTGACAGAATTCATCTGTTCAGTTAATCAACTCTAGATATGATGGTCTTTGGACTTCTGGTTATATTAGATCAGTGTTTCTCAAAGTGCAGCTCCTGACGGTAGTTGTATCAGAACTTACTAGAAATGCAGAATCTCAGGCTTCACTCCACACCCACTGAATCAGAAACTCTGGGCAGAGCCTGCCAACCTATGGTTTAAGAAGCCCTCCAGGGAATTCTGATGCATGCTAAAGTTTTGGAACTACTGTGTTAGATTATCAAATGCTTCTATTATCTCAAATGTCTCTATTATTTATAATGGTATTTTCAAAACTTGCCTGATTGTACTGGGGTTCATGTTGAAAATATAGATTCCCAAATTTCAGATTCCTTAGTGGAGGGGTTTGGGAATTTGTAATTTAATCAGGTGTCCCTGGTGAGTCCTATGACCAGAAAAATTTGGAAAAAAACAAAGTTAAGGGCTTTAAAGTCAAGCATTCTGTCACTGGCTCCTGAAAGCATTCTGACCAAGGCGCCATCTGCAATCCTGTTTCAACTGGCCACAGCAGCAGGGTCACTCAGATAAATAGATACTAGCTCTTGCTTTATCTTGCAAATATGTCATGAAGTTTTAGCTTGGAGAGCCTTTGACTTAAAGTGAGGTTTACATTTCCTAGATGTTGGTTTCTGGGCTTCTTTTCATTTAAATTCTTGTCCTGCTCAGAGCCTGTTTACCCTTACCCCCTACTTGAGCTCCAGTCTGAATTCCTAACCTTGTATGTATTCTTGACCTGTGCTATCTGGTGGCCCTGTCAACCCTGCCAGGGTTTGAAAGCCTCTCTCAAGTAAGTACAGGAGTAATCATGCATTCCTTAACTCTTAGGCTGCATGTTCAGAGGCCAGATTCTTGCCTGCTAAACTTGAACCTGCTGATGCCCAAGAGGCTGGCATGAAAGCAGGAGCAATTAGTCTGTTAAAAACTAAACATATATTTTTAAAGTCTGAAAATAATCTGGCTCATCCAAATAGAAATAATTGAGAAATCTAAAATAATTAACTTTACAAGATCTGAAATCACCAATGTCCTTTCAAGGTTGAATGTCTAATTCACATAAAAAACTTTCTGTTCCTTGTTTACTTGGCTAAAGAAGCCAAAAAGGTAAAAATAATTTCAATGAACTAGTTTCTTTATATGTGACAAATGTAAAGAGTCCAAAGGAAAATTGAAGTAAATATTTAATTATGTGTCCTCTCCTCTAACTGCACACATATTTCATTTACTTAGATATTATTTCACTTTGGCTATGCCCACCTTATCCTGCCTATACCTCATACCTCAGTCATTCCAGACTTCTAAATACCCCTGGTTGCAGTTGATCTTTCCAGACCTCTCAGCATTTGTTTGTGCCATCGCTTCTGCCCAGAAAACCTTTCCATTATTTTCCCTACCTTTTAGAAGCCTACTCATTGCTCAAATCTAAGCTCAAATGTCATACCTGGGGAAAAATTAATTGCTAACTCTTCTGCACATTAATATCATATTTCTTGGCTCAATGCTCCAGTAGAGCCCTTGTAACACTGTAGTTCATGTATCAATCATCCTTGAAGGAAGCCTGTGTCATGTACATCTTTGTCTCTACTGCCAAGTACATGGTCTTGAGTATAATTCAGACACTGAAAAAGTATGGAACTAAATTTCAGGCAAAAGTGACTTCTGAGAAAAACCATTAACTGAATAATGCTTTCATTTACTTACTTATTTGTAGGTTTTATCCACTTAATTGCAAGTAGAAGGATAAAGAATATTCCCCATATTCTTGGGATATAATTGGGTTACAGCAAAGCTATAAATTACTTTCTATGGTATACATACACCACGTATCGGGAAAGGGGAGAGGGAGGGGAGGGGAGGGAGAAGGATGGGTGGAGGGAGGGTGATTGGTGGGACCACACCTACAGGGCATCTTACAAGGGTACATGTGAAACTTACTAAATGTAGAATATAAATGTCTTAACACAATAACTAAGAAAATGCCATGAAGCTATGTTAACCAGTTGATGAAAGTATTTCAAATTGTATATAAAACCAGCACACTGTACCCCACGACTGCATTAATGTACACAGCTATGATTTAATAAAAAAAAAAAAAGGAAGAAAAATGTTTTGAGTTTTGCTGTGTGGTGGTGGTTGGGTCTCAGCTTAACTGATAAGGGTCCCAGCTTAAGACTTAAATTCAGATAGACGTAGCAAGTTAGTGGGATGGGCAGTCTGTCTCATGGGGCTTGAGAGAAAGGGTCAAGCTGTAACTACTTTTAGGATTACACATAGGGTCATCTCTAAGAGACTGGTGGTTCTCCAAGCATCTATTGCTTTTTTTGAGACAGAGTCTCATTTTGAAGCCCTGTGAAACAGTGCCCTGCATCATAGCTCACAGCAACTTCAAACACTTGGGCTCCAGTGATTGTCTTGCCTCAGCCTCCCTGGTAGCTGGGAGTACAGGCGCTGGCCACAGCACTGGGCTATTTTTTTAGAGATGAGGTCTTGCTCTTACTCAGACAGGTCTCGAATTCCTGAGCTCAAGTGATCCACCCACCTTAGCCTCCTAGAGTGCTAGGATTACAGGCATGAGCCACCCCACCTGGCTCCAAGCATCTATTGCTGGAGACCAAGAAGTTTTCTTGGGAGAAGGCCTAAGGAAAGAATGTATAGTAAACCAGGTGCTTTGCCCAGCAGGAAAGCCTCAGTCAATAAGAAAAAGGGTGGTTCTGATAACATTGTGGTATCTGCCATTTAAATTTATTCTCAGGTTCAGTCATGTCTGAGTCCAGTGGATGTAAATCAGAATGATCTCAAAGGCCGTGTGCCAGATGGGATGCTTTTGCTGCAGGTAATTGAAAACCTAACACAAAATGGCTTGAAGAATCAAAGGGTGCAGAGGCCAGGCTGTTGCAGGACTGGCTGATCCAGAAGCACAATGACATCAGAAGGACTCAGGTTTTCCCAGCTTTCTACTCTGCCCGTCTTGATGAACTCACCACACAAACATAACACAGCTACTAAAGTCTGGGGCACTCACTTATTCAATAAATATTTCCTATGCTGGGATCTGTTCTTAGGTGCTTTGCTTACCTAGTAAATAAAACAAATAACATCCCTGGCCTCATGGAACTCACTCTCTTGTGGTGAGAGACAGATGATTTTTAAAAGCATATTATTACAAGAGTACATGTCAAATCTACTAAGTGTAGAGTATAGATGTCTTAACACGATAATTAAGAATGTGCAGTGAAGGCTACATTAACCAGTTTGTTGTATTTCAAATTGTATATAAAACCAGCACAGTGTACCCCACAAATGCATTAATGTACACAGCTATGATTTAATAAAAACAGATTTTTTAAAAAGCATATTAAACATTAATTGTGTCGTAGGAGTTATGGAAAGAAAAAAAGAAAAACAGGACAGCTGTTTCTTCTGTTGGATAACATCTCATCCTAAAACTTATTGGCTAACAATAATAATTTCTTGATATTGCTCACACTTCTGTGACTGTGCTCAGTTGGGTGTTTCTTGCTTGGGGTGTTTCATGTGTTTGCAGTCAGATGGCAGCTAAAGCTGGAGTGATGTCAAGGCTCCAGTGGGATGGTCGTCCCAGGCAGTTTTTTCACTCACACATCTGGCGCCTCATTTTGGATGGCTAGGGGTATCCAGGCAATGGCTGGAGGCAGCCAGACACTTCTGTCTTTCCGTGAGGTTTCTCCACGTGTCTAGCTTAGGTATGTGGCATCTCCATGTGGCTTGCACAGTGGCCTTAGAGTAGTGGGACTTGTTACAAGGCAGCTTGCTTCCCCCAGAGTGAGCATTCCAAGGCATCAAAAGAGAAAGTGCGAAACTTCTGATCTAGCTTCTGACTTCTTGCAGGACCAGTCCTGCTGCCTTCAATTCATTGTACAGGGCCAGTTTGATTCCATGTGGGATGGGATGACATAAGGCTCAATTACCTGAAGACATTACTCATGGGAGGGAGGAAGAACTACCTTACAAAGGTAAGGGAAGTGGATCAAGCTGGCTGGGAAGAGGGAGGGGGGAAGGTTGCTGTTTAAATAGAGCGGTCAATTTTCAAGGAGGTTTCTTTAAGAAGTTCAGATTTGAGGAAGACTTAAAGGAAGTGAGAGTTAGTCACAAAGACCTCTGGAGGAAAATATTCCAGGTAGAGGAAAGGTACAGTGCCTAGAAGGAGGTCTGTTTACTTTTCTACATGAGGAAAATCTTTCTCAGTTCCCTTAGCTGGTGTCCCCTGGTATTTTTTTGCCTGAGACTGCAGAAGATGCCCATGTCCACTGACAAGTAGACCAGGACCACCAGACCACCATGAAATAGGTGAAGACTATCAGTATTCATACCCTCAGGCTAAGGCCTCCTGGATGCACATGGTCACATGGAAGAGGCATGAGTCTATGCCAGCAAGGGAGAAGGGTGTAGATTTGGGAAAAGGGAAACGATAGCATCTCCACCACACCCACCTGGGAATTAAACAACACTCTCTTGGGGACTAACAGAGGGCAACTTGTCCTACTTCCCAAGAGATAGATTCTGACTACCAGCAGAGAATTTTCATGCTCAGTGTAGGAGCAGAAAAGGCTGGAAAGGAAGCTGCAGTGACAAGGATCAGTGACTAATCTGCCTAGCAGCAAAGGGGCCACCACCTCTGAAGAGAGGGTTTAACAGAGTATACTCAGCAGACAGGCAGCAGGTAACTTCCATCTAAGGAAAAAGAGACTCTGAAAAGAAAATTCTGTGCAGCACCAGAATACATTGAGATGCATGATCAATGAAGGACTTAATTCAAAGAGGCTAACATTAGCATTCCCATTTACAGCACAGCCATGACAGCTGTAACCCCAAGAGTAACTTTATTGCCCCTAAAGTTTAAGTGATTGATGGGAAAACTAGCCCTAAGAAATGGGAGTCCTGACTTGTTTGAAGCAGTTCATAATCTTGTTATATTTCTTAAGTGCCACAGATAAAAACCTACCCACATGAGTTTTCTGTATTATAAAAAGAAAGCAGATTAAGAGGTAGTGTAATAAATATTTATTGATGGAAACAAAGGTGAATATTTAGAAAGACTAAATTAAACTGAGATAATGAAGGAAGTGTAAGCTATAATTTAAAGGAAAGGAATGCCAAAAGTAGGAGGGCAGAATCTGAAGTTCATGACTATGCTCTCTTTTTTTCTTTCCCTGCCAGTACAGGCAGCTGTTGGTAGAAATTATTAAATTAAGCTGGAAGCCTGTTCAGTTTCAACAAAAGGATGCATCAGTTGAATGTAAGACCAAGTAAAATATTTTCATTGTAAATATACAATATTGAGGGCAACCATATATAATCTTTGAAAGCATCCTTTCTTTTTGAAGATCAGAATGTTTTTCCCCCAGATATCTACAAAGCAATTTGGTTTCATTCTATTTGACATGTATTTAGTGTGAACCCATTAGATGTATAATACAATAAAATATCAATAGAGAATAGAAAAGAAGAGAGTTCTCTTCTTACAACTCAGCAGGGCAGAAAAGATTAAATTCTTCTGATAAAGGAAGAACAAATGGATTAGAAAAGATGCTGTGTAATCAAGTTCAGAAATATGAGAAAGTTTAGAAAGGTTTCGTAGAGATGAGCTGTAGTTACAATAATAAAACTTAACATTTGAATAGCATTTAGTAGTTTTTGAGGTACTTTCACAGATATTCTCTCACTGTTTCATATGGACCTTGTAAGAGAGGTGGGATTGGTTAAGTAATTCCCTTTTAAAAATGGCTTAGAGGCCAGGCGGGTGGCTCATGTCTGTAGTCCTAGCATTCTGGGAGGCCGAGGTGGGTGGATTGTCTGAGAAACAAGAGTTCAAGACCAGCCTGAGCAAGAGCAAGACCCCTGCTTCTAAAAAATATCTGGGTGTTGTGGTGGGCACCTGCAGTCCCACGTGTTTGGGAGGCTGAGGCAAGAGGATCGCTTGTGCCCAAGAGTTTGAACTTGCTGTGAGCTATGATGCCACACACTCTACTGAGGGCCACAAAGTGAGACTGTGTCTCAAAAAAAATTGCTTAGCATATAGATTATTTAGAATGAAGATGTCCTTTTTAGAATAAAACTAAAAAGGGGTGGTGCCTGTGGCTCAAAGGAGTAGGGCGCTGGCCCCATACGCCAGAGGTGGTGGGTCCAAACCCAGCCCTGGCCAAAAACTGCAAAAAAAAAAAGAAGAAGAAGAAGAAGAAGAAGAAGAAGAAAACTAAAAGGTGTGTGATAAGAATAGAAAGCAAGTTTTGGGTCTTGGTTCTACAATTAACTGGGTGTATATACTAGGACCTCATGTGTTATCTTTATAAAATCAAGGGTTTGAATTCTGGACTTTCAGAACTAAGGTCCTCTGAATCAATGGGTTGTAACAACTTAAACAGGTCATCTTTCCTAAATGGAGCTTATGCATGGTAGTACTTTAGTCATTAAATGATACAATATTAAAATTCATTAAATAGAACCTTTTAAAGAATGACTACTGAAGTGCAAAGCTAAGAATATCAAAATATTCAGTAATTCAAAATGGCTATTTTGAAAGCAATGAAACACTTGAATGGATTCAGTTGTTTGAAAAGTAGATTTAACAGCTGTACTACTTCATGCTTGGGTCAACTTGCTCCATACCCTTGGCTTTAGGACCCAACTAGTTTCTTTAGATGTGGACCGAAGCTTGAGGCTTATCCAACTTGATTACAAAGGCAAGGCCCTAAATGCAACTAGGCAAAAAATAATGATGGAATCAGGGCGAGGCAATCACTACTATTGTGAAAGAAAAACAAAGTATGTGCAAAGTTGGTAAGTTAGGAACAGTGTCTCTGTGTCTGGAGGATTCCACATTATCAGCTCATTATCCGTTTTCCTCCAACATTCCTTGCATATCACCTCCAGATCAAGAAAAAAAATAACAGTTTTTCAAAAGTTATTTTAAAGGACCTCTCACCACTAAACAAGTTGGAGTTATAAGGACCAAATTTACTCTTTGTTCTGAAATAACCAAAACTTGGACAAAACATATGCAATAATGGATCATAAGGCAATGGACATCAGGCAAGGAAGTGTAGTGACCTCTGAGAGACAGGAAACATATGAGGTGAGTCCTAGAACTTTGACAGCTTTCTACCAGGAAGGAGTTTCTAGTCCATACCACAGGAAAGAAAAACCCAGGAGGCTCCTGGCAGACTCCATGAGCTGAGGAGGTACAACTGAAAGTCCAAGAAAACTCAGGCAGCTAGAGTTCATAGAACAGAAGGCCACGGAGCTGCACAGAGAGAGACCCTGAGGTCTGTAGAGATTCTCCCTCAAGTATTCAGTTGAGGCCCGAAGAGCAGACAGGTGAGGAAACTACTGGAGGCTGGGAAAGAATCACCAGAAACTAGATTAGAGTTGGCAGCATCCAGCACAAATTTAGGGTAGAGAGCAGTGCCTACTCTCCGCCAGACAGACTAAAGGCTCATGGTTCCCAAGGTACTGAATCGAGCATACACAAGAGACTTGCCTGATTAAAGGGGAATAATTAGGACTAGATGGAGTACTGAACTTGCCTAATCTTAAAAGCAAGACCCCCGAGGATCAAACAATAGTACACAGTACACAGTAGAGAAATGGAGAAATCGAAATACATTACTTTAAAGTTCTCATACCATATGTAAAGTAGTCTAATACTACTCAAAGGTACATTTTGAAAAGTTAAAGATGTATACTCTAAGCCAGTGGCATCTGACCCGTGGGCCCATGGGCCCCATGCTGATTTTGTGAGGATTTTTTTTTTTTTTGCTTATCTGTGGTATCAGATATTATGAAAAGTATGCGTGTATTTTTTTTTTTTTTTTTTTTTTGCTAATCAGCTTTCATTAGTGTTTCTGTATTTACCATGTGTGGAGCAAGACACCTCTTATCCTTCTAATGTGTGGCAGAGAAAAAAAAAAGGTTGGACACCCCTGCTTTAACCTTAAAACAATGACTAAAATAACAAAACAAAGCTATAGCTAATATGCCAACAACAGAGATAGCATGTAAAATGGAACCACAGAAAGTACTCAATTAATTTAAAAGAAGGTAGAAAAAGAAGAAAAAGCAAAGAGAACAGATGGGGCAAAGAGAAAACAAATAGCTTGATAACAGACTTACATCTAACCATCTAAGTAATCACATTAAATGTAAAATGGTCTACATATTCCCAATTAAAACAGATTGTCAAATTGGATTCTAAAAAAGCAAGATCCAACAGCATGTTGCCTACAAGAAAAGCACATTAATTATAAAGGTAAAAACAGGTTAAAAGTAAAACAATAAAAAAAGTTACACCATGCCAACAACAATAATAAGAAGGTTTGAGCTACTATATCGTTAGTTATTAGGGAAATGAAAATTAAAACCACAATGAGATACCACTACAAACCTATTGGCTGAAATTAAAATGACTGACCATATCGAATTTGGGGGAAGATGTAGAAGAACTGGAACTCTCATACACTGCTGGTGGAATTGTAAAATGATTAGGGTTAGTACTTTGGAAACCAATTTGGTGGTTTCTTTTTTTTTTTTTTTTGAGACGGAGCCTCAAGCTATCCCCCTGGGTAGAGTGCCATGGCATCACACTCACAGCAACCTCCAACTCCTGGGCTCAAGCGAGTCTCCTGCCTCAGCCTCCCAAGTAGCAGGGACTACAGGCGCCCGCCACAACGCCTGGCCATTTTTTGGTTGCAGCCATCATTGTTGTTTGGTGGACCCGGGCTGGGGATTCGAACCTGCCACCTTAGGTGTACGTGGCTGGCGCCTTAGCCGCTTGAGCCACAGGCGC
>CAUYTI010164438.1:0-10853 GCA_963575145.1 Galago senegalensis
GCTGCAACCAAAAAATAGCCAGGCGTTGTGGCGGGTGCCTGTGGTCCCAGCTACTTGGGAGGCTGAGGCAGGAGACTCACTTGAGCCCAGGAGTGGGAGGTTGCTGTGAGCTGTGATGCCACAGCACTCTACCCAGGGGGACAGCTTGAGGCTCCTGTCTCAAAAAAAAATGCATTGTATTTGATAGAGGAATTCAGAGGAGGAAGTGAGCAAACCAAATTGGAAGAAGGAAAAAAGCAACCCAGGAATAACTTTGGAGTAGTTCAGGTGTGAGACAGAGCTTGCATTAAGGGTCAGAGCGGTGGTTGTGATGATAGGGTGGTTGCAATGACAAGACAAGAAGAAAGAAAAGAAATTGACAAAGAAGTGCCGTAGTAACAAAAATCATGGAGGCTGAGGAATGGCTATGAAAGAATGCAAAATGATCGAGCTTTTGCACCTAAATGACTGAAAATGTTTGTATTAACAGGATATAGAAATCAGAAGAAAGACAAGTCTTGGGCGGCGCCTGTGGCTCAAAGGAGTAGGGCGCTGGCCCCATACGCCAGAGGTGGCAGGTTCGAACCCAGCCCCGGCCAAAAACTGATTGATTGTTCCATTCCTTCATTCACTCAGGCTAACATGAATAAAAGAATTCACTAGAGCCGGAAGGATGAAGATCTAATTATAATCCCTGTCTCAAAAAAAAAAAAAAGAGACAAAGTCTTGGTAGAAGGAGAGTGAGGTGAAACTGAGTGATTCTGGCTTTGTCTGCTGAGGTTGAGGTGGCAGTTGTGTGTCTAGCCTGACAAAAGACAGCCATTGGTGACACCAGCCTCTCTTGTGAGGTTCCTCTGTTCCCTAGTGGCTACTGGACTTGGTCTCAAGTGAGTAGATCCAGATGTGAGATTAACTCTTAGCAAACAGTGACAGAGCATTAGCAACTAGTTAGCTACCAAAACAAATAAACAAACAAACAGGCAACCCAGGAAACTTTATACTGAAGAGGGCCCCACCAAAATGCATAAGTAGGACTTTGTGAAAGTGTGACAATTTTTGCTTAAGCAATAGATCATCCTTATGATCGACCCTCCATCTTTTCATGAAGTGAAGAGCATGCCTTGCTGAATCGTTTTTTTGTTTTTTTTTTTTTTCTGGATTATTATGAGGGCGCATAGGGAAGACCAGGAGTCACTAACCAGTCCTAAAATGCCGAAGTTGCTTGTCAGGAAGTGGTTCTCAGCAATAGAATTGTGTGTATGTATTTAATTTCTTAAAATTAAAGTTTAGATGATCTTTCCAAACTGTGATTAAAACTTTAAAACAGAGAAAAAAGGCAAAATTTTGGTAAGACTTGTTGATTTATAAAATACGTAGTATTTGAAAATTGTTCAAAATTATAGGCTTTAGTGATATGAAAAAGGATTTCATTATTTTGTTTATTTATTTACTTTTGAGACAGTTTTATTTTGTCACCCTTGGTAGAGTGCAGTGGCATCACAGCTCACAGCAACCTGAAACTCTTGGGCTTAAACGATTCTCCTCCTTCAGCCTCCTGAGTAGCTGGGACTATAGTTGCCTGCCACAATGCCTGGCTATTTTTAGAGACAGGGTCTCCCACAGGCCCAGGCTGATCTGGAACTTGTGGGCTCAGGTAATCCACCCACCTCGGCCTCCCAGAGTGCTAGGATTACAGGGGTGAGCCACCTTGTCTGGCCCTTTATTATTATTATTATTATTTTATTTATTTATTTTTTTTTTTGAGACTGAGTCTCAAGCTTTCGCCCTGGGTAGAGTAATGTGCGGTCATAGCTCATAGCAATCTCCAACTTAGGCTCAAGCAATCCTCTTCCCTCAGTTTTTCTATTTTTAGTAGAGACAAGGTCTCACTTTTACTCAGGCTGGTCTCGAACTCATGAGCCCAAGCAATCCACCCACCTTGGCTCCCCAGAGTGCTAGGATTGTAGGTGTACCTGGCCTGGCCTTTTACACTGTGCCTGGCCTTTTATTTTTATTTTATTTATTTATTTGAGACAGAGTCTCATTATGTCGCCCTCAGTAGAGTCATAGCTCAGAGCAACCTCAAACTCTTGATCTCAAGCAATTCTCTTCCCTCAGCCTCCTGAGTAGCTGGACTATAGGTGCTTACCACAACCCCAGCATTTTTTTTTTCTTAGAGAGGGGATCTCCTTCTGGCTCAGGCTGGTCTCCAACCCATGAGCCGTGAGCACAGGCAATCTAACCACCTCAGCCTCCCAAAGTGCTAGGATTATAGGTATGAGGCACCGAGCCTGGCTTGATTTCATTTTTTAAAAAAGTAAATGTTTAAACAAAAATAGGCATAGTAGAAAAAAATGATAGGTAGAGACGCTCAGGAGGACTGGAATATGGGTAAGTCTCTGCTTTTCCATAGCTGTGAACATCATGCAACCTCTCTCTGCCTTAGTTTCCTTGTCTGTATAATGATGCTAAGAAGTCAATCAATCTTATAGTTTGTTTTCTCCTGACACTCATTGAGTGTTTTATTAATTTCTGACTTTTTTATTTTTTGGTAAATCTGAATTTAGACTGTAACAAATTTTTTTTTTTAATGTAGAAGTCTCCTTTGCAATAAAAAGTTCAGTTCCTATTTCTCCTCAACTTCTTTCTGGGACTGGGAAGAAGTTAGAAAATTTTAAGAACTGAAGGGCTCTCAGTACTTAAAAAAAAAAACCCTAAATTGTATCTTTCCTGTGGTTTCCTCATGCCTCCCTTCTGGTGACAGTTGCTATTTTGGGTATGAATGTTAAAATGATCAATAACGCAACATTAGGTTGGGCAAGGTGGCTCACACCAGACAGCACTCTGAGAGGCTGAGGCAGGTGAATTGCCTGAGCTCACAGGTTCAAGTCCAGCCTGAGCCAGACTTGTCTCTAAAAATAGCCGGGTGTTATGACCTGTGCCTGAAGTCCCAGCTACTTGGGAGTCCGAGGCAAAACAATAGCTTGAGTCCAAGAGTTGGAGGTTGCTGTGAGCTATGACACCATGCACTCTATCAAGGGCAACAAAGTGAGACTCTGTCACCAACCCCCCCCAAAACAGAAAACATATATATATGTACGGTGACATTATTGGGAAATCACCACATCATTTCAAAGGTAAATAGAATGTTAAAATTATGTGCTAAGATTTTTACTCAAATATCCTTTTTTCCTTTTGATGCCTTTGATATAAATTATCTGTACTTGTTATTTAAAAAGTTGCATTTTTGTTTCAAATACTTTCATGCTTATTTCAACCTGCCAAAGAAGATGGATGGGCTTTAAAAACACTCAGCTATTTTAAACAATACAAATGATATTGTTTAAGATGTTGTTTTAGCATGTCTAGTAGTTTTCAGATGTTGTCATTTGTTTTACATTAAGGCAAAAACCTCTCTTTTGCTTTGCTCAAAAACATTCACTAAATGGCCTAAGTCTTTGTTTAGAATATTCTTGCAAGCACAATCAGATGGCAAAACAAGCTGACATGTCGCCTTTTGTTTTATCTGAATCACTTTCCAATGTCAAACCTAAGGGAAAACAGCCAGCGTTCCGCAGACAAGTTTCTGTTATGAGATTCTGAGGTGAAGTGGTGTGAGATAGTACTGTTACGTAGTGAGTACAGACCAAAAAGCCAAAGATTAATTTCAGCACTTGCCTTTCCAATTTCCCCTCAGTATTAAGTTCTCCCTAGAAACAGCCATGACAGAGCCTTAAGCCTCCCAAATTCTTCAAAGAGCTGGGAGGACGTCTGGAGGGAGGGTGATTGGTGGGATCATGCCTATGGTTCATCTTATAAGGGTACATGTGAATCTTTCTGAATGTAGAATATAAATGTCTTAACACAATAACGAAGAAAATGACATGAAGGCTATGTTAACCAGTTGGATGAAAATATTTCAAATTGTATATAAAAATAGCATACTGTACCCTATGACAGTATTAATGTACACAGCTATGATTTAACAACAACAAAAAAAATTCTTCAAAGAGCTAACCAGCTAACACAAACTCAGAACTGTGCTCCTGATCCCCTGTTTATGGCCTAACTTCTCTTTCTTCCATGAACAGATACTTGATCAGTCTCAGAATGGATGATATTTAGATATGCTGATGAACCAACTGGTCTCTGTTAAAATATCCCTTACTGATGTCATCTTATTGAGGCTCTTCCTACTTCTCTCTCCCACCTCTGTCCAATCCCCTTCCACTGAGTGTCAGCATCTGGTTGCCCCACCCCAACCTATCCTACCACCTGCTCCTAGATACACCTTCTCTGGACTCCATTGCATTCTGCAACTCCCAAGCTCAAAACTTTCAAGAGCTCTCCAAAGCTCCCACAATAATCTTTTTGGCCTGACATCAGAGCCCTCCATACCCTGGTGACAGCTTCACAGCTCTGACCCATGCCAACCGCATGCCCCACTCCATTGTCTCTTGCCCGTGGATGTTCTCCAAACAACTCTTACCATTCTTCAAGCCACACTTTCAAACCCAGTCACTTTCTTTGACCATTTTAGTTTATGATGATTTTCCCCCCTTTCCACTTCTAAACATATAGCCTACCCCAATTGCTTGAGCCCTAAATCATACACTTATACTTAACTGTTGGTGCTTGATGAATGGAATACAGATGGAATGAACTTTAGATAACATTTAATTCAGCAGCTCTTTAACCTCTGGCAAGTCCCCTTCCATATGGCTGCCTCTTGGGGAATACTGACAGGCTGCTGTGCCTCGAAGTGTGGCCATTTCGGTTTGAATTGCTCATATAATTAGAGGCATCCACTTTTTTTTTTTTTTAAGAGACAGAGTCTCATTTTTTCACCCTCGGGAGAGTGTTGTGGCATCACAGCTCATAGCAACCTCCAGCTCTTGAGCTTAGGCGATTCTCTTGCCTGAGCTTCCTGAGTAGCTGGGACTACAGGTGCCCGCCACAATGCCTGGCTATTTTTTTGTTTCAGTTTGGCCAGGGCCAGGTTTGAACCTGCTACTCTCGGTATATGGGGCCGGCACACTACTCATTGAGCCACTGGCGCCGCCCGTTTTTTTTTTTTTTTCTGAGACAGAGTCTCACTCTGCTACCAAGATAGCTAGCATCAGCCTAGCTCATAGCAACCTCACGCTCCTGGGTTCAAGCAATCCTGTCTCAGCCTCTGAGTAGCTGGGACTACAGGTGCCCACCACAATGTCTGGCTAGATTTTCTTTCTTTCTTTCTGTTTGTCTTTCTTTCATTTCTACAGGTACTCACCACAATGTCTGGCTAGATTTTCTTTTTTTCTTGTCTGTCTGTCTCATGTCACCTTCTGTAGAGTACTATAGTGTCACAGCTGACAGCAACTTCATACTCTTAGACTTAAGTGATTCTCTTGCCTCAGCCTCCCAAGTAGTTGAGACTAATGGCACCCGCCAAAATGCTGGCTATTATTTGGTTGTAGTTGTCATTGTTGTTTGGCAGGCCTGGGCTGGTTTCAAACCCACCAGCTCTGGTGTATGTGGCTGGCGCCCTAGCTGCTGAGTTACAGGCGCTGAGCCTATTTATTTATTTTTATTTTATTTTTTTGAGATAGAATCTCACTCTGTTGCCCTGGATAGAGTGCCATTGCATCATAGCTCCCAGCAACCCCAAACTCTTGGACTCAAGCGATCCTCTTGCCCCAGGATCCTGAGTAGATGGGACAACAGGCCTGGGCCAAAACGCTCCACTATTTTTAGAGACAGGCCTTGGTAGTGTGTCTTGAACTCATTAGCTCAAGTGATCCTCTTGCCTGGGCCTCACAGACTGCTGGGATGACAGGCATGAACCTCCATGCCCAGCAGAGACACCTGCTTTTTAAGGAAGGAAAACCCCATTCATCCCAGTCTAATCAGGTATAAATTTAATGCCTAACAAAAATAAAAAAGTAAAAAAAAATTAAAAATTCTAGCTGGGAGTGGCAGCTCCTACCTGTAATCAATCCTAGCACTCTGAGAGGTCGAGGCAGGAGCATCTTTTGAGCTCTGGAGTTCCAGACCAGTCTAAGCAAGCGTGAGACCCTTGTCTATACAAAAAATAGAAAACATAGCCAGGATTGTGGTGGTGCCTGTAGTACCCGCTACTTATGCTGAAGCAGGAGGATAGTTGGGCCCAAGAGTTTGAGGTTACTGTGAGCTATGATGACACCTCTGCACTCTAGCCTGGGCAATAGAGTGAGAATCAGTCGCAAAAAATAAAATAAAATAAATAAATAAATTCCTCTGCTATCCTATCTGATTTGAGATTTCTGAGTCCAATTTAAAACCCTCCAGGCCATCCATGGGCAGACTAGATTAAGCAGGGTCTGCAAATCTGCAGTGTCAGCTTCACCTGGCAGCTGGTTAGAAATGCAAATTCATGAGCCTAGACCCACTGAATTTGAAATTCTGAGGGTGGGACCCAAGAATGTGAGTTACAAAAAGTTTGAGGACTGCGTTGTCCATATGAAATGGAAAACAGCTGGCCACCCAGGGTATCTTTGCATAACAAAAAACGGTTAGTGGCAGTAGGCCACCTTTTCTTCAGCTGAGTAATCTCTGCACTCCTAGCTCAGTTTGTTTTTCCAGCCATCGAGTCATCCACGTATCCCACCTTTGTCAAGCAGGGGAGGGTACCGTTATACAGGAGGGTCCTACATGCTTCCAGAGGAACAGAGAAAAACAGCTCCCGGGGACCGCACGAAAAACTCAATTTTAAAACAGCCACGTGAAGTTTAACTTCCTTAAATGCTTAGCCGGAAAAGGGTTTTGCAGTGTGCGACCCCAGCTGGGCCCGAGGTTCTGCACTTTGGGGCGGGGATGGGCATTAGGTGCTCTGAGGATGACTCGCAGTTGGTTTTGAGTCGTTGGGTTGTGTTCGGCTTGTCCCTCCAGCTCACGCGCGCACACAGTTTTATTTTGTCATGAAGGGGGAACCCTATATTTTGTAGACGAAATAGTCACAGAAGCAACTTTCGAAGCAAAAAAAAAAATAAGAGAGAAAAAAACAAAACGAAAACGCTGTTTGTCCCTCAGTAACTCAGCAACGCCCCGGCGACGGGGCTGCCAGAGTCCTCTGCGGTTTTCCTTGCACTTCTCCGCGTAGGTGCACTTCCCCCTCGACACGCTCCCGGAGTGAAGGGTCGGGGGGCGGCCTCAGCCCCGGGCCGCCCTCTGTGCGCGGGGCCCAGCTGCAGAGGTCCCGGTCCCGGTGGCGGTCAGCCCCTTCCTCCCCCGGCCGCCGAGCAGGGGCGGGTCCACGCGGCGGCGGCTGCGGCGCTGCGGCGGGCGGGCGGTAGGGGTCGCTGCGCCGCGGCGCGCGCTCACTCGGCGCCGAGGAACCGGGCCGGGCTGGAGGAGAAAGGAAGCCTGCGGGGGGAGGCGGCGGCGGCCGGCGAGCGGGCGACGGAGGAGAGCTCACTTCCACTCGGTGTCAGCGCGCGGTGGCGGCGGCGGCGGGTGCTGGCGGGAGCGCCGAGGGAGAGGGTCGCCCGTCTCGGAGCGGCCGGGGGGAGGAAGCCAGAGGCTGGTTCGCAGCGCGCCGGCGGGGCGCGGAGCCCGCGAGGCTGGCCAGCGAGGGGAGCCGCGGGGGGCGCGCCCCAGACGGGCCCCCAGAGAAGCGCAGGATGCCCCACGAGGAGCTGCCGTCGCTGCAGAGACCCCGCTATGGCTGTAAGTGCTCGGGGCGCGCGGGGCTCCCGCCGGTCTGGGGGAGCCCCCTCCCCGGAGGACCGCGCTGGAGAAGCCGAGGGAGCTGGTGCGCGCCACGGAGGGACCAGGAGGGCAGCGCCTGTGAGGCTGGCAGAGTTGGGAGCCAGAGTTGCCCAGGGCAGTGAACGGCGTCCTGCCGTGATCCTCGGCGTATTTCTTATCCCCAGCTAGCAACCCCGACCTTTTACGCCGCAAACCCCAGCGAGGCGCGGGAGCTGCGCTCTGGGACAGACCTGGTTGGGGTTTTAGGGCTATCAGGTGAGGAGCCCGCAGAGCTCCAGGCCGCTGCCGGCTCGGGCCAGGGGGTGGCGTTAGGGAACGAATTCCTCCTGCCCAGAAGGGCTAGAAAGTTTGCTGTGGCTACAGGTGGGCACGCAAGCAGTGGGTCCGCGCATTGTGCTAGTGGCAAAGTTGGCTTTACTGGAAGGGCAGGCGTCTTCTCCTGTCCCGCTGCCTCGGACTTCCCTAGAGCTGCTAGGGCCAGTTTTGGCCGCACAGATGTAAGCCCCTTCCTGCTGAAGCCCCCAACCCCTTTCCGCCCCCAGCATGCAGGAAGATTGCCCAGGGAGAGGATGCGGCGCGGGGCTCCTGGGGATTCGGTTGGAGCCTGCATGACTTGAGCGATATGGTGTCGATTATCCAGTCAGGAGCTGGCCTTGGAAAGAGGTTGCTTTGGCCGACCGTGAGTGGATGGAGCCAGATTAGCACCAACCACGTGCCTTCATGTGCAGAGTTCAGAGTCCTACACATGTGCCAGGAAGTATTTCCTTTAAAACAAACAGAAAGTTGGCTTTCTGTCTCCGGGTTGACCCTGTCAGTGAACCAGTGGCCAAGGACTGCAGGGTCATCTTTTGCCCAGACTGGCCTTGGTGGCAGAGGAGCCAGGTTTGGTGTTACCTGCAGAAGGGGTTTTTCAAGAGAGAGAGAGAGAGAGAAAGGGTCAACTTGTTATTAGTTCTTTTCCCTGCCGAATGGAGTATCAGAGATGGAAGTTAGTTTTCCTGTGTGACCCTTTTGGTGTCCTGCAGTGAGGAGCAGGCTGGAGGGGTACAACTTCTGTACTCTAAGGAAACGCGTTCAGCGGTTGACTGGGGCCCAGTTTTGCAGCCTTAAATAGTTTGCAGTGTGGTAAACCACACCGGCAGCTTGAGCTCCTTGGGCTGGAGGATGCCCTGGGCTCATCCAGTGTTTGCATTGTCAGCCGCAGATTGGTGGAAGTACCTTAATGTGACGAGCTTTCAACGTGTGGTAGCTACACTGTGTCACATGATAAGAGGACCACTACCTCTGGAAACTAGGTGAAGGTATTAAAAAACCGTTTGTTGCTATCACATGATCGTGGTTAACCCTCATTAGCCATCCCGTAGTACAAATTTTTGGTGAGTTTGGTGCATTAGTGCAGCATGAGCATCAGTCCCCAAGGGCACATTTGTGATGTTGCCTGATTTTGATTGACTATCTGTGGGTTTAGTGCACAGAAGAAGCACTCAAGGGGGGTTGAGGTCTGGCAAGTCTGAAGCCCACTCCATGGGGCCACTATCTTTGGAAATGAGCCTCCGTCCAGCTTTCCTCACTGGTCTGGTGTGTGGGGGTGTGCCATCTTGTTGGAATCACTCCCACTTACCTTCCCTCAGCTCATCAAATGCTGGCATTTATTGGTTACTTAACATAATAAAAAACACCCTAAAATATTAAAGCTTTAACATGGTAGTCTGTGATGTTGCTAAAATGAACATTTTTACAATTTTGATACCAGGTTCATGAGCGGTGTATGTTCACGGTGCATTTAAAACATGCTAGCCAGCAGAATATGCAAGGATATAACTTAGTGTTAATAGCCGCTACCTGACAGTTGCCTATTTGTGCAGGAAAGATAATTTGGTGCGTTAGCATTAATTCCTGGTGGGTGCTGGCTTTGTAGATCTATCAACATGAGACTGAAAATAGTACTGCGAGTTCTCACAGAGAGGCTAGAATTGTCCTTGCTCTGTTTCATTCCAGGGCTGTGTTTTTCTTGTCTATTGGTTTTGTAAGTACTGGTTCAGTAAAACCTCAATCTATACCAAACAAGCTTTATCCTCAACATTTAAAAATAAAATACCAATACATTGCCGTATTGTGTGAACGTTCTAAGATGTTTTGATACTGAGCTTTAAAAACAACTTTTTAGTAGTTTGAATTAAGCTGTTACACTTGTTTCTGTCTGGGCTCCCCCAACCCCCCCCATAGTCATTTAATTTGGTAATTCTTATACAAAGTAGCAAACATCTCAGCTCTGGGCTTTTACAGTATTTCCCCTCTCTACCAGGCTGTCTGTAAAATGCCTCATAATAAGTTGTACTTGAGGGATTTCTCAATGAGTTCTCCATGAAGGCTGTGACCCTTCTCAGATTTCTGACAGGCATGAGATTGCTGGAGTCGTCCTGGTTTGCACACAGGAGCACTGAATGAGATAGACTATTCAATTCTGCTTATTGTTGGTCATGTTTTCCTGCACTCTGCAACATTATTTTGTGTAATATTAATGCAGAATGAAGCTGAAATACTGGCTCAGTAATCAATTCTGGAGGGAAGAAGCGGAAGAAAAGTCAGTGGCTGCCGTACTAATGTAGACACAGTACATATAGAATATCTTCTTATGCTCAAAACCAGATTTAAATGACTTCTTTTAAAAGTTATTGATTTGCAAATAACTTATGCTGCTGTAACCAACTGATGCATTTGCCAAATTAATTCTGAAAACATTTTGCCACCATGATCTGTTAAGTTTTGTTCGAGCTACTTGAGTTTAAAAGACCAGTGAGAGCAGTTTGCACCCAAACAGATGAGTTCACTCACCACTGGTAATCCAGCATTTACGTCCCTGCTGTCCGTCCCTGATGATTGTTACCAGTGGTTGTGCGTGACAAGAACTGTGATTTTCTACCTCCTGCAAGATCCAGAGCCTTCCTGTCACTAGACACATTATAAAAGTATTAGTGATTAATGTTTTTCTGTTCCCTTCTTTTATTTTATTTTATTTTATTTTTTTTTTGAGACAGAGCCTCAAGCTGTCCCCCTGGGTAGAGTGCCGTGGCATTACAGCTCACAGCAACCTCCAACTCCTGGGCTCAAGCGAGTCTCCTGCCTCCGCCTCCCAAGTAGCTGGG